>PQWD01009029.1:0-84211 GCA_019425675.1 Leucinodes orbonalis | reverse complement strand
TCTCTCTTCAACCTATCGCAATCCACTGCTGGACATAGGTCTCCCCATTTTGAGCCAGAACCCCGGAGGACCGGGTTATCTGGCGCAAAATGGGCTCATCTAGCTTATAGTTATTACAGAGGGAACTCTTGTTACCGACATTATCTGTCAGCTTCAGCAAGTTAAATTAATCGTGATCTACTCGTGTCTGTTGCAAGAACTATGACAAGGGCGAGTTTTGAAATGGAAATCACGTCATTGTATGTAGTGTCCGTTCTTATACACCAAACACTGCAAAAGGTCTCACTTGTGGAGGCCACCCTCGACTTTCCTTGTCCAAATGAGTATCCGCTCTCACTTCCATGTTGCTGTGTCTGTTAAGGACCATATGATGTTTAGTTATTATATTGTGTGACTAGTTTATGTATGCAACATCTGTGTCATGTGAAATTGAAAAAAATAAAGAAATTAATTATGATTATGTATAGCAGTGCAGGACGGACTACCATGTATTATAGCAATCTTATATAATATTAATTTTACACTTAATTATTCTTGGTATTTTTCTGTTTCAGATTTGAATGGGTCAGGAACTGGTCAGGTGGCGTTACTACCGCGATTACTTTCCGATTAAGCTCGTCAAAACAACAGATCTTGATCCATCTAGAAACTATCTCTTCGCATGTTTCCCCCACGGCGTGTCAGCTCTGGTGCTTTTGGGCTTTCGCCACTAATGCATTGGATTTCTACAAAATCTTCCCAGGGATGACTTGTAACATGATCACCCTTGGAGGTCATTTCTTGGTGCCCTTCTTCAGAGATCTAATTTTAGCACTAGGAGGCTGCTCATCTTCAAAAGAAAGCTTGTTGCACCTGCTTGATTTAAAAAAATATAAGGGCAAATGCGTTGCTCTTATTGTAGGAGGAGCCGCAGAAGCATTAGACTCGCATCCAGGAGAATATAAGGTTATATTAAGCAGGAGGAAGGGCTTCGTGCGCGTGGCTATGATTTCGGGGTAAGTTGTTCATTAGATAAGTAATTAACTATATAGTTAGGGATTTTATGCAATAATTTTGTGGTGTCTAATATGGTAGAAAAAATGAACCTCTCATTCATAAAGAAGGTTGCTTGGACGTCGTCAATCTGTGACTTATAAAATGTAGGTACTTCTGGATTCACAGAAATTTAACGACGTATCTAACAACTATAAGAAGATTTTTGCTCTAAAAAGAATGAAGCCATGTTGTTCATTAAACAGTTTGTTCACATTATGTTAATCACGTATGCTATTGATTATACTTAACATGAAGGTGAAATAAAATTACCTTCGTACTAACAATAAATAATAGTAGAGATTGTAAAAATATTTACTGTAAAATAGTAGTGTAGACACCAGCTTAAGTTAATTAAAGATTGATTTTAAACCCCTTACCCAAAAACTACACAGTTTGTGGTCGTTGCCCTTACCTATTTTGAGTTGCTGTCTGGATTCTTATCAGTTTAAGATGTACTACCGAATACGCACATGGTAGATGCATTTAACATTTATAAATATCTTACTCTGGCCGTTATACTTTAGTTTTACATGAGTCGTTAGTAATCTTGTGACTTTTGTACAATTTTAGGGCACCACTAGTTCCAGTTCTGTCATTTGGCGAGACCGATGTGTTCCGCCCATTCAACAACCCGAAAGACAGTTTACTGCGACGGTTCCAAGAGAAAGTGCGCCAGTACACCGGCATCTCACCAATGTTCCCAATCGGCAGGGGCATGTTCCAATATTCGTTCGGTGTTGTTCCGCTTCGGGCGCCTATTACTACTGTTGGTAAGTAATTATGTAGTATACCTATCTATAATTATGCCATACTGGAACTGGGAATAAATAATAGTAAACGTCAGTAGCTCCACGGTGTGGACTGTTACTTTCTGATCGGAAGGATCAGAATTTTGATAATATGGCAGTTTGAAAATAGGTTTCCAAGGATTTCGATGACCAGTCCCACTCCCATCAATTTTTTTTAAGTTACAAAGTGTACAAGACTGTCAGGCGCTCACCTGGATGGTAAGTGATACCTCTGACCATGACAGAGCGGCAACGAAGGAGACCAACAACTGATAGAGAGTTATTATTTTCCACCCGAGATAACAGATGTTAAGGTCTCTTATACCCGGTATTTTTACTAGTATTTCCAGCAACACTAAAGTGCATAGCACTCCTGTTTTACGGTACGATATCTGGCACTGCGGTGGTATCTACCTAGATGACTGAGTATTGAGTTTACCACTTGGTAAACTTACCTTACAACACATTTAATAGCGATAAATGTTAATGTTTGCAGTTAGAGTAATATTTAGTAATAAATAGAGCTTTATTTATAATTTCAGTTGGAACTCCATTAGAGGTTAAAAAGAATTTAGATCCAACTAACGAAGAAGTAGACGCAGTGCATGCCGAGTTCACACGATGCCTTCAGGAGCTGTTTGAAAACGGGAAGAACAAATACCTTTCTGACCCTCAAAATGCACGTCTTGTTATTACATAAAAAAAAAATCAGATTTCAATTTTTAAATTTTGTAATGAACCTTCTCCAATGTTATTTAGTTTACACAAGCCGCATTAACGAAGCCTTCCTTCACTACTTAAAGTGTCTTGTTAATCTAAGGCCATCAAAACTTTATGTAATTTAGTAAATTATCCAGTAAATCTACGCATCACGAGCTAGAAGACATTACTACTGTTTAGGGAATTTCTGAAACGCAATGTCACGCACTTACGACCCTTTGTTTATTGCTGGTTATTTGATCGTGATTTTTTTCCTATTGAGAAGTTACTCTTTATAATAAGGGCTTTTATTATTATAGTTGTTTATAAAAATGGTTATTTTGATGACATTCATTGCAATGGCACAACATAGGTACTTATCTACCTAATGACTGACAACAGTGTTGGTCTGATTATTCGTAACTAAAATAAAATAAAATAATATATACATACCTATATTTATATGTGATTATGGTCCGCTGAATGACAACAATTTCTGCGTTCAAATAGAAAAATCTATCGAAATGGTTACTGTTAAGTGTAATGTTAAGGATGGTACGCCAGTGTTTGCTCCGCGCTTGACTTGGCGGGGGCACTATTGTGCATCTCCGAAGGGATAAAAATGCTTCAGAGCAGTAGTCATCTTTCGCGAATTGTACAATACAAGGTTAAGAAGGATCGTTCAATCTGTGATTTATTATTGAGATTTAATTGAATAATAAATATTTAATATATAACAAGGTACTTATTTGTACAATAAATCCATTTTTTTTGTATTGCTCAAATAAATTGATAATACCTTCATAAAATTTTATAATTTTGTCTTATTTATATTAAGTCCCCCACACCACCGACAATATAAAGACTTCAATATGAACTTTGGTAGACTAGGCATGAATGCCCAAAGTTGAAGTGCTTCAACGAGGGGAAATTCCCACCCTTGCCTTCCGTGTTGCAGCGGACCCATGGCGGCCATATTGAGAAGTCTAAAAAAACAAGGATACCTACTATTGAGACATCGAAATAACTCTTGGGAAAACGCTTAATTACTGTAAGTATATAAATTAACTACGACTTAATTACCTACCCTAAATTAACTACCCTATAGTAAAATGTCCTCTGGCCCCTGGTTTTTTTTTATGAAAGGGGCAGTGTTTACTATTTCATAAAAATTATTACTTTTAAAAACAGTTTCCACATAATTGTACTGTTTTAGGAAGACCTAATCAACAATACTCGATGGGATTTGGAATATAAAAGAAATTTTTTTTGGGATTACAACATTTTTTGCGTTATAATGGTCAATTAAGTTTTCATAAATTTTACTGAGTTTCCTAACGCTCTTGCGAAAGGTACCAACGTGAACCTTGCATTGTTTTGCAAGCAAATAAGGGTAACGGAGTCCCAGAATCAATGTACCTGTATATTTATTATTACACTCCAATTTTATAGGTGTTTTGAAGTTATGAGTGCCCATGTGTGGCGGTATCACTAACCATCATATTATCAGTTTGCGTGTTTGTCTTCCTATTGACACAGTAAGCGCTAGAAGGTAATAATTATCCGCAACAACCTAGTTAGGTCAGTATACCCACGGAAAAAAATAACAATAAAGTCATAAAAGTTTTACAATTTTTATTTACTTTATATATTTACATTTTATGTACAATAACGTCCGCACGCGTCTTTGCGCACCATGAACTCATTTGAGCATTTATTTAATATTAAATAACGTTTTACCTAACGTTTTATAAATGAAGGTATCATTATAATTATACACAACAATATACATTTTATGAGAGCGGGAATGATAGGTATATAATATTGGGCATGACGCTACGTTACTTTAGACTTTCCATTAATTATATTTATTTTTATTAACTACACACAGCTTATTCTAGCTAAGAGAAACCAAATCAAGAGAAAGAGATTTTTAAAACATTGATACAGATTCAATTTATTAAAATAGATTCTGAAGAATCGTTTTAATCGCTTAACGTTAGGGATTATGTTAAGTTAATATAACTATTATATATATAAACAAATAAAACGGGACACTCATCAAAGTACCGTAGTAACATGCAGGCTTCAGTCCAGGGTCCCGCCCAGCTGACATTCACTCTGAAGCCATTAGCTAGTAAAACCACTTATTCAAACCTGTGAAAAAGTGCTAACTCAGTAATGTTTCAATGTTTAATAGTTTCACATTTTTTCAGTATTCATGATGCCAGAAGGTGGCATAAACCTCCACAATTGTAAGACGAAATCAGAGATAAGCAATTATAAGACTGATTCGGCTGCGTTGATGACTAAATTATTGTATACACTGACACACTGGAAAACGGTACAGCTCATACTATGTTCACTGTTATATTTATACTGAAAATATCATACAGTCTTAAAATTCAAAATGCCATACACAGGAAGAAAACACAAAATAATTTACTATTCACATACCAGAAAATATAAAATTTAATTCTAACTAATAATGAGTCTGTCCTAATTCAGAGGGTTAATCTGGGAATCGTGTTCGATAAAATTTTGCGAAGGTATTCGTTATTCGTATTCTAAATCTCTATCTAAGTAAAGTTTGATCCCGAGACAGCGTTAGATATTATCTAACGTAGCTTATGGGGTAGGCCCATATAAAAGCTATGTCGTGCCAAATTGAAATAGTACTGATGTATGTATTTAGAAAAATTATCACCAGCCAATTTTTGGACATATATTTGTTTTTATAATTAAAACTATAAGATCCGAGTATCACTATAATCACAAAGAGAAAACATTAATTCCATTATTATTAAGACGTAAGAGAATATTGCAACTGATTGGGCTGGTGATTAAAGAAACACCATACACATTGCTGACCTAAAATTTCGAAGTCGGATAGTCGATAGGAGCCTGCCGAGGCTGACTCGTCAAATCAGAATTTTTTAAATGTATCATGATAAAAGTCCTCACGGTAGATTCTTTCACGCCTGCTTTGGGTGCTGCGCTGGCGCAGGAGGCGCAGGTTTGAAACACTGTAGCAAGAACGCTGTGTACATAATGAACGCTATTGATAGAGCGATCAATGCATACATAAAGATATTCAATTCAGGTTGCCTAAATCTGTTCTTTCTCAACCATTCTAATACTTCGTCTTCAGACAAAAGATCACCTGAAAATCAATACCAAGATAAAATACTTCATTTAGTTCATAAATAAATTGTGTGTCAAAACATAAAAGGTAAGATATATTATTAGAAAACAAATAACGATGGTTGAGTATTTTTTGTATTACCTCTGTAAATACTGGGGAATCTTTTTCTAAAGTAAACAATGGCCGGAAGTTTTGTGACACCCCACTTTCTAGCATAACGCGGATCTTGCATTTTCACAAACGTTATGTCTAAATTATCTGTTTCACTGTCAATATTTTCTAATTTTTCCAAAACTGCACGGCTTTCAGGACTTTTCTCGTCTGTGAATGCAATGCATATGATATAACAAAAACTTGTATAATAAAAAGCCGGTACTAAATAAGTTATTAATTACTTACAGAAATAAACAGCTAGAAATTCATTTTCCTCTAACAGTTTATCTAACATTTTCCGGTTTACTTCTTCAATTTCATTTTTGATTTCAAAAACGTCTTGAGATGTCAACCACTGCAAGATTCTATCAACTTGGTGTAGATCACCATCATACAGCATTGGGATTTGTTTGCGGAAATAGATAAGAGAGGGTATATTTACTACATTATATTTTGCTGCTGCTTCTGGACTAGAAATTTTCACGAAATCTATACCGAATTGGTCAACTTCTCCGTCAATTTGTTCTAAAGATTCTAATATTTCTGCACATTCTGGACAATCTTCATCATCATCTACAAAAATAATATGTTATAGAGCTTGAGCTCAGTAATAAATATATAAAAATTATTATAAAATAACTTACAAAAGAATACAACTAATAAGGGGGATTCATAAAGCAATCTTTCCAGCATTCTTTCATTAACTGATTCAATTTCATCAGCTAATTCTCGGTTATCGTCATCGATGAGCCATTCTAAAATTGATTCTTCATTTTGCAAATCTCCCTCGAATAGAAGTGGATTACCGTTCCTGTTAAGATAACAATTTTTAAGTTGAAATCGTAATGCTTAACTTAATTTTGTGGTTATCTTAAAATTTTAAGTTACCTGAAATACACCATTGCTGGGAAAGTTTTAATGGAATATCTCTTAGCCAGTTGAGGATCTTGAATTTTAACCATATGAATACCATAAACATCGCATTCATCATCAATACTTTCTAATCCTTCTAGAATGTGATCACAAATGTGGCAGTTAAGTTTATCTAAAAAAATAAATAATTTGATGTACGAGAAGGTAACATAAAATACCGGAATAGTGCGAGTTATGCTCACGAAACATATTTATAAAAAATTGGCCAAGCGCGAGTCGGACTCGCCCGTGGATACTTCCGAAGCAGCAAGTAACTTAAAATAAAATATTTGATTTACTTAGGTACCTACTACAGCTTTAATATGAAAAAATAGTGGTTCACCGTTTATGACCTATAAAAAAAACTACACACCAGAAATTTTTCAAACTAAATTTCGTTGTTAGATTTCATCTTCATGGAGGGATACGAAAAAAAATTTTTGAGTTTCAGCTCAATGTATGAGGAACCCAATAATATATTTTTTATAAAATTTCCTGTCAAAACCTAATTGCGGTTCACAGAATACATATACTTACAAAGTTTGAATAGTGTAGTGCTAATAGTTTCGTAGAAAAAAGGGTGTGACATACAGGCGGACGGACAGACAGACTTGACGAATCTATAAGGGTTCCGTTTCTTGCCATTTGGCTACGGATCCCTGAATAAATGAATAGTTAACATCTTCCCTATAATATATATATATAGCCTTCATTTTGATCTGAAATATATCTGCTTAATAATATCTCTGCATGCAGAGATTCCAGGAACAACATAATTTACCTGCCACTGTGACCACTCTTTATTTCTCACAATATGTGTCACATGTTATAATGAAACTTGGTTTTGCGCGCGACATCGTCCGCGGGTAATAGTTACTTTGGGCTAACGCTAACTTTAACCTACGCTTTCGTTTATTTAAGTGAGTTAAAACTGCGATATCACATATCACCTAAGATTCATTAAATCGAATGTTGTAAATGAAAAACTTGTTTTAGGGAGGAAAGGATTAATATCATGTTTCTCTCTTAGCCTTAAAAAATATACAGCGAGCCTAAGGGCGTACCAGAGTGGTACTTGATTTTCGGCTTAGAGCGTTGAGGGGAGGGCTTGGTAAAGTAGTACTCGTATATGTTTGGGGAGAAAAGTGGCCCGCGGTACGCGAAGGGACTGAGCGAACCTTCGGGAATCGCGACGACTGTCCCCGCCGATGGGAGCGCAGCCTCGGTTGGCGGTTGGTGGAGTGCTTTAATGTTTTGGCTATTTCGGCCGCCGATCCGGAGGCGACCGTGATAGGGTGCAGTATTGGATCTTTCAATCAATGAAAGTTACCCAAGATAAGGTAAAGTTTACACCTCTATAAAAAATGCTAAAAAACTTCGCAACTAAGTAACTGACTCCGGATTTTACCATTTTGGAATCTGCTCTTTTGGTAGCAACATACCTTTTAATTTTTTTAAGAATATCCATGTAGGTATGACACTTAGTTCATAATCAGAACTTAACGGTAAGATATTTCAGACCCAATATGCTATTCTTCTCTTTAACCCTTACTGGACATAGATCTCCCCCATTTTGAGTCAGATATCTCGGTTCTCCGCTTTTCTAATCCAGCCTCCACCAGCGATCTTTCGCGAGTTGTCCGTCCATCGGGCTGGAGGGCGTCCCACACTACGCTTGCCTAAACGCGGTCTCCACTCCAAAACTCGTCTGCTCCGACGGCTATCGGTTCTGCGACACCTGTGACCAGCCCATTGCCATTTCGACTTGCTGATCCAGCGGACTATGTAGTTAACCTAGTATGCCTTAAATAAAAATTCACACTTACAGAAATAAACAGCTAGGTATTGAGTTTCTTCAACCATTTTCTCTAGCATAACTCTAGTTATGAGTTCAATACGATCTTCGGTTTTTTGTGTTATTAACCATTGCAGGACTTCTTCTTCTTCAGAAAGGGACCCTTCAAATACATTTGGCACGTTGTCCTCAAAATATACAAGAACAGGAAAATCCGTCACTCCGTACAATTCGGCAATTGAATAGTCTTGTGTCTTAACAAACTTGATGCCATGACGGTCACAATCATCATCTATATTTTCCAATTCTTCCAAAATACCAGTACATTGTTCACAATCTGGGCCATCTGTAATATAAATATATTTTGCTATAGTTTTATTGTGAAAGAATGTTTTGGTGATAAACAAAAAGGAAACTTTGTTGATTTGCGGTCATACTCATACATCTAAAGGATTCTAAAGGAACAGTGCACGTAAACATATGACCTAAGCTATGAACTACAAAAAACATTGAAATTGTCGGAATATTCTGAAACAAACTTCCATGTTTATTCTAACATGGTTCTCCATACTCATAGGAAAATTTATTCCTAAAATAAACCACATGCTACATGCTGCTAAATTAAGGTGAATTATGGGTAAAGGCTGGATTCTGTTTCGGGATAAAATGCCAATGAGTGCGCCTTCTGGCAAAATGAGAGTACCCTCTTGATCCGGCCCTTCCTCGTCTTCATGTTCTTTGTCTTTCTTTTTCATCGCCTTTCTCATTGCTTTAGAATTGCAAATTTCACACAATGTTTTGTTCCCTATTAAAAAGCAATTATGTTAACAGAGTTATAATATTTATTAAGCGATAGTAAAAAAGGTTAAGGCTTAGGCTGACTGATCCTAAATGCTTCCATTATTTTCTCAAGCAATTATCAGATATTTATTAAAACGAGTTTTTCACACGACAAAAGCTATCTGAGAATACATGTACTCATTTCTTTGAAATAATTTTTAATTCGCATTTAAAATAAATATCTCCTTTATTTCTTTCACAATTTAAATAAGCTTATTTTAATATAGATAATAAAAACTAGAAAAATCATGTGACCTTAAAGTAATCAATAATCACTATTATAATGGCAGGCAATCTATATACAGTTAATTAAGTGACAAAAATAATAAGAGTTAGGAATACAATCATGATTAAAACATGTGGAAACTTACAAAAGTAAACAGCTAAGGATCCGGAATCTTGTATGATATCCATTAGTTCTTGGCCTTCTAAAGCTTCAATCACGTCACCCGCTGGATTTTTTTGTGTTAGTAACCAATTTAGCAACTGATGTTCATCGTACAGGTCACCTAAATAATTTCAAATATTTGTGAATACTAAGATAATATTTTTGAATCGCAGATGAGCCTTAGCAGAGTTGTTCTCCTTACTGCATTATTTGTACCTATGTATGTATTATGTATTTTTGTAGGCAGTAATAAAAATATTTCTTAAAAAAAAATTATTGCTGATAATACCAGATTGCTGAATTGGCAAAAAAAAACTTAACATCATAATTAAAAGGGACAACACACGTTTTGGGCAATGGTACCGATTAGCGAAATAGGCATCGGTCTACCACCAACACGCAATATGGAGTGTGCGGCGGGTACTATTCTTTTAAGAAGTGTAGAGACCATATTTTTATGATGATGGACACATCTACTAAGTTACCGAACCCAGGTGGTAACTATTCTAAGGCATCTGATTATAACATCTACGAGTAATTCAGAATAACACTGAATTTCGACCAAATCACTAAGTCATGAAAAAGCATAATAAATCAAAATGTAGAAAAATTACCTTTGAAATATGGTAAAGATAATAAATATAAATAAATATCCACTGACATTTACACAACGCCATCTAGCCCCAAGTTAAGCGTGAAGCCTGTATAATGGGTACTAAGCAACGGATAAACATACTTATATACATTTTTTGTAAATACATACATATTATACATAGAAAAACACCCAGACCATAACAAACAGACATGTTCATGCACACAAATATGTATACTGACCGGGGATCGAACCCGGAACCCTTGGTGTAGTAGTCTACGTCTCAACCGCTACACGAAATGGGTCGTCTAAATGATAACATATACCTGCAAAAATAACGGGATCTTTGGAACCCATTTTGAAGAATAATACAGCTGGAAGAGCGAAGACTCCATACTCTTTCGCCATCTGCCAGTCATCTATCTTCACGAAATTGATTCCCGCGCCGTCGGCATCATCATCAATATGCTCTATTTCAGCCAGTACTCTCGGACATTGTTTGCAGTCATTACTGTCTAAAACATGGAATATGTACAATACAAAAGGAATTAAATTATTCGTACTCATATAAAAAAAACTGACTGAAACTTTTTAAAGCTAGCTTCAAGTTATTAAATGGAAACTCACAAAAAAATACAGCGACGTAATCAGATGTTTGTCTTATTTTCTGGAACATCTTTCTGTTAACTTTTTCTATATGATCTGTCAACTCCATATTTTCAGGAGTGAGCCAATCGAGTATTTCTTCCTCGTCATCTACATCGCCATCATAATTAATATATTTTCCCTTTCTGAAGTATGTAATTCCAGGTGGATTGCGGAACCCATACTTTTTAGCCATTAATCTGTCACTACATTTTACTATTTTTATTCCATACTCTGCAGCTTCATCGTCTATCAATTCCACATGCCTTAAAACTCTTGGGCTATCCGGATCTTCTTCTTTATCTGTGAATGTGATAAATATGTTTAAGTATTTGTTCACTCACACTTTAATTTTAGTAAAATGTATATTGAAAAAGCAATTAAAAATATCCACTTACAGAAAATTACTGCTAAAAACTCTTTAGTATCAATGTATTTAAACAGTTTATCCCTATCAATTTCTTCTATACTTTCATCCTCCTTTTGTTGAACCATCCAGTCCAAAACTTCCGATTCATCCAACAGATTTCCTAAAATTTTTCATATATACTATATGCTGTAAAGGAAATATTGTAACAAACTTTATAAGAAACCACATCCATTTTGATTAAAGTTTGGAAACTCACCAGTTTAAGTCCAAGAAAGGCATGCTCGGATACATCTACAGCAATACCATGCTGACATCATTCGTGTGTAAAATGAGTAATGACAGAATTAATAGAAAATGTATTTATTTAACAAAATCAATAGAGCCGACTCAACAATTAAACATAACAATATAAATTAACAATCATGCGAATTTTCGGCCAACCAACATCTTACACATCAAAATAATGTTACACAATGTCAGCACTTTGCAAGCAAGAGCACTAGACGACACAGACAATGATTCGCGATCTCTCGAGTATACGCTGTGTGAAATATTGTATTGCCCTTACGTCTACTATATATTTTATTTGAATTGCAAAATATAATTGAATTACATGAAATAAGTATGACAATTTTAAATTCTGTTTTGGTACATCATATTAAAACATGATCTATTCATTACATAATCTATAAGTATAGTTGCTTTTTAATAATCGTATTACAAAATAATGAGATTCCATGAAGACTAGAACACTATAATGAACATGAAATTCTTATAACGATAAGTCTTTCAGGATGGCACGGCAAAATACAACTAGAAATGCCATTAATAGATGTTTCATTACTAATATTGGAATTAAAAAAATAAATTCTTTATAATGATTTGTACACCTTAATGATGTCTGCAGACATCCCAATATTTAGTTTTCATTTATAGTTAATAATCACACTTTGAAAACGGTGAATATATATGGACTGCTGCCGTGTAATAAGATACTCGTTAATCAGTTCCTAGAATCATCGAATGCAGTCCATCAGCTAACATGGTACAACGTTCAACCCTGTTAAGTGCTTGCGGGGACCAAGGGACACGAGGTTATTTCAAAAGCTAGCATTGTTAATATGCAATGGCAAACGATGCAACGTTAGACCAGACTATTATTATTATATATAAGGTGAACAAAAATCGACATAGATTGAAGACTTTTAACATTAACATTCGTGTCCACTTGATGCCTCGCGTGCACAATTCTACTTACAGTAATATTCAATAATATTACAAGAAGTAGCAAGACATACGTAAACTAAGTTTTTTACCACCACCAAATATTGTCAGACTCGAATAAACCTTTTTTTCCTTTTGATGGTTTTTCCGGTTTGACTAGAGCCTTGTTTTTTCCCTTGACTTGTTTCTCCGGCTGCGATTTCCCCTTGTCGAGTTTCTTGGGCGGCACCTTGGTCGGCGTAGCCTTGGCTACTTTGGTTGGGCTTTGGACTTTAGTAGGACAGCACTGGTAGGGTTCATAAGTCATTTTTGGGAGAGCCGGTTTCGCCCCCAATCCAATGTAGAAACAGCGATCGCCTGCAGTCAGTAAAAATCTGTTGTTTATAACCCGTATAAAATTTATAAACAAGATACAGTAAAGTTAATACTGTGCACGTAAGGTTTATATTACCGCGCCGTTAGACTAGATGGATGTTAGTAAGTTTAAGAGTTGAAAACGTTTAAGTTGGAAAGCGTTCGCATATTATGACTGCAGGCGACAGCTAAGTATGGTAGGACCCATGCGGTTCGTTCGACCATGCAGATGTGTGACATTTAGGTATAGGGCACCGTGCCTCCGTGCAGGGTTGTCAGGGTCCAACTTTATTGATTACCTGTAAACATTCTTTTTATTCTACCAAAAAAGCTATCATCTTCATCATTTTCGTCGTTATCGTCATCATCTTCTTCATTTCATCATTTTCTTCATCGCCATCATCTTCTTCATCATCATCTTCTTCTTCATTGTCATCATCTTCTCATCATCTTCATCGTTATCATCATCCTTACTATTATCATCATTTTCATCGTCATCATTATCGTCATCTATGTCACTTTCATCTTCATTCTCAACATCTCCCTCGGAATCATCATCTCCTTCATCATCATACAATTTATTGCGAACATTATCTTTATGTTGGCGGATATTTCTCATCTGTAATACTGGTTTATTTTTGTCGTTTTTCCTTTTATTATCATCATCGTCAGTGTCAGAGTCAATGTCAGCTTCATCGTCGTTTTCGTCCTCATTGTCGTCATCATCGTCATCGTCACTGTCTCCATCATCGTCACTGTCTTCATCATCGTCACTGTCTTCATCATCGTCACTGTCATCAACATCATCGCTGTCGTCAATGTCATCGATTTCATCCCCATCATGGTTTTCAGTCATAGATTTTCCAGGGTAGCGAATCTTTAATTTACCAATTGTTTTCCAAGTAGCCCCTTTGTCAGGAGTGTTTTGTTCACTTATTTGTTTAAGTTTACGTAATCTGCCTTTACTAAAAACCTTATCATTAAAGTCTCTGTTATTGTTATTTTTATCATCATTAGTGTCATCATCGTCATTGTCATCACTAGATCGTTATTGTCCTTGTCACTATCGTCGTCGTCATAATCTTCATTGTCATCGTCTTTTACCAGTTGTCTTTTGTCTCCGGGAAATCTCACTTTGAGTGTTCCCATGATCTTCCACTTTACAGGTTGTATAGATTTAGGTTTATTGTTTTTTACTTTATCAAATACATTTCGTAACCCCGCGGACCTTTTATCACCATCTGCATTGGCCTTCGTTTTAGTATTAGCTTTATATTTTTGGCGATGGCTATCTTCACCTGCAGGCATTAGTAACTGTCATGCAAAATGACACAGCTCAAACATCCAGCATTTAAGGCGTAAATAGTAATTATTGAAAGAAAATTACTTGAGAATGATGTCATGCACGTAACAATTTGCGATTTAACTAATCTTACAAATAATAAATCTTGATTGTAAAATAATTAATAATAAATTTATTGATATGGATGTGGATTCTTACTTTTCTGATCTACTAGCCACTGGAGAACCTTATTTTCTTTCTTTAAGTCACCTATAAACAGGATAAATAATAAGAAAGAAGTTGTATTCGTAAAACTTGGAAATCATTATTTTGTCTATCATAAAAATCTAGAACTACTATACAATTCAAAAACATAGTAAGACAATGCAATTATTATTAAGAGGAAAACCTTACCGTCATACATAATTGGTACGCCCGTTTCATAGTATACCAGAGCTGGAAAACTAAAAATACCAATGTCAGATGCCAATTTAGAATCCTTTGATTTCACAAACTGTATGCCATGTTTGTCGGTGTCGTCATCAATGGTTTCCAGTTCTTCCAAAATTTCATCACAAGTATCACAATCATCGCTATCTGCAATTTAAATATGGAACATAATTTTTTTTCATGCTATTTTAGTAAAAAATATAAGACAATTATTCAATATTCTTACAGAAAAATACAGCAAGATGCTCAACATCGTCAATGAGATCTTTCAATGTCTTTCTATCAACATTTTCTATAACGTCTGGCTGGGAATCATGAAGTTCAAGCACCCATTTCAAAATTGCTTCTTCGTGCATCAGATCTCCTTCATAAATGGTTCGGAATTTGTGTCGGTAGAATGCTAAAGCCGGTAACTCAGGTAAATCATATTCTTTATCAATTCCTTCGTCAGATGTTTTTACAAAATCTATATCCTTTTCTTCACACTCGTCGTCGATGTTTTCAAGTTCACTTAGAATCTTTTGTGACTTTTTATCACCCTCTTTATCTTTAAGTATAGGAAACATGCGTTAAAAATGACATTTTATTAATTTAAATAAACACTGTGCTAAGTACTTACAGAAAAAGACTACTACGTGATCATTTTCCTCGAGGATTTTTTCGAGCATACGTGAGTTAACCTCTTCGATCTTGCCAGGAATTTCTAATGTGTTCTCATCCGTCAACCATGACAGTACTTCATCTTCATCTTCAATATCACCTATTTTACAAAAAAATAATTTAATTGATTTTATCAAGTTACTGGTGAGCATCAGGATCTAAGGAAATTCAGCCAACAACATTTCGAACATGATAAAACAGCACTTGTATATAGTGTGTTTTTCCGATCTAAATCTCTTAATGCTCTGCAAAAGGTGCTAAATAAACTTACCCTTGTAAATTAATGGATCCTTATTTCTGAAGAACACTAGAGTCGGGAATGTCTTAATTCCGTATTTTTTCGCTAAAGAAATATCTTCAGTGGTAACAAATATGATACCGGTCTCATCAAGTTCATCGTCGATATTTTCCAATTCGTCCAAAATGTTATCACATTCTTCTCCTTCTTCACAATTACCACCTAAAGAAAAACAGCAATAAATATTGAATAACTGATAGGGAGCCATTACAATAGTAACACTTGATATTTTTAATGTTTAATAACTTACTAAAGTAAACAACGACATACTCGTGTTCTTCAATCAGATCTGTGAGAATTTCGTCTGTGACTTCTTCTATGGTTGCACTATTTTTCTGCTCGATAAGCCATTCAAGAACTTCGTCCTCATTCATTAGATCACCTTCGTAAATAGCGGGTATATTATCTTCAAAATAGACTAAGGTTGGTAAATGATCAATGCCAAATTCTTTGGCTTCTGCTTCGTTATCCATCCTCACTATAACAATGCCTTCCTTTTCCAGCTCATCGTCTATATTTTCCAATTCGTTTAGGATTCGGATATCCTGTTTGTCATCCTTGTCGTCTTAAAAATATAAATTTCCATTATTCTCTTCAATCAGATGATGATGAAATTGTTTTTGATAATAAGTAATAAACAAGTTCTATGTGCTATTATATATAAGTTCTGAGTTCTATGTGTTCTATTAATATTATATTCAAAATATATTTAAAATAATATATATATATATATATTTATATAAATATATATATATTAATAAATAAAATATTAATTGCACATTGAACTTGTTTATTCCTTATTATCAAAATCAATTTCATCATCATCCGATAACGTACGACTGCAGAACCCACAGTATAGCTTTAAGGAGATTGGTCCGTACGCCAAAACGCCTAATGCGGATAAGTGGGTGTTAACGATTATCATCCTAAGTTTGTGTCTACCGAAACACGGAATCATATTTATTTGCAGTCAATTAGTGATATAGCCTTAAATTATAAAATATTGCTTGTCCCCAAGCAATATTTTATAATTTAAGGCTTGGCAAGTTACGTCAGGTCTTCACGTCGACGATTCCGCAATGCTTAAAGACAAAAGTCTTTGAGCAATGCGTCCTACCCGTACTTACATGCGCAGCTGAGACATGGACACTGACTGCGGGATTGGTTCACAAGTTCAAAGTCACTCAACGCGCAATGGAGCGAGCTATGCTCGGGGTCTCTCTTAGGGATACGATCAGAAATGATTTAATCGTAAGAGAACTAAAGTTACGACATAGCCCGCCGGATCAGCAAGTTGAAGTGGCAGTGGCTGGTCACGTATGTCGCAGAACCGATGGCGTTGGAGCAGACGAGTTCTGGAGTGGAGACCGCGCTCGCAAGCGTAGCGTAGGACGCCCTCCGGCCCGATGGACCGACGACTTGCGAAAGGAAAGCGGAGGACCGGGATATCTGGCGCGAAATGGGGGAGACCTATGTCCAGCAGTGGACTGCGAAAGGTTGAATAGGCTTGTCCCCATGTCCCAGTTATTACGGCAGCAAGGGGTCCGCGTCCATGAATATGTCGCTTTGTAACAATAGCCTAGGTGATTCCTATGTGAATTTTAAAAATGTTTAGCAATTGTTTTGTTTTCATATAACTTATTTGGGGTAAACTGGCTGCTTTATCAATAAATATGATATACTTACAAAAAATAACAGCCAAATATGGGGTGGTTTCAATAAGTTTGTCCATCATCTCATCGGTGATTTCAGGAATTTCACTGTGTCGTTTTTGATGTAGTAACCAGCCCAATAGTTCATCCTCTTTCATTAAACACCTTCATAATGTGAGGAATTCCTCTTTCAAAAAATCCATTGTGGGAATTGATTCTATGCCGTATTCTTAGCTTCCTTATCATCATCAATTTTGACAAAAGCAATGTCATTTTGATCGCATTCATCGTCGTTTTCTAATTCAGCTAAAATTTTTTGGCTTTTCTTTTGGTCCTTGTCGTCTGAAATAAATTTGATAAACTGTATTTCATTTATATGTCAGTTCTGTTCAAAATAGTAAAATGTAAAACTATAATAATAATATATTTAATATATTTTAGTTAACTAAAAATATGTAATTGAATTCTTAATTTACTTTTTTAAAACTTAGATTTAGTTCTTCAGCTATAGAAGACTTAAATTTATCAGGAAAAAGCACAATACTTACAGAACAGCACAGCAACATATTGCATCTTTTCGATTATTAAATCCAGCATCTCATCAGTTATATCTTCAATTTCATCGCTTTCAGTTTGATAATGCAGCCACTGAAGTACTTTCTCTTCTTCTTCGAGGTTTCCTTCGTAGTAAGTCGGTATACCCTTTTCGAAGTACAAAAGTGTCGGTATTTTTTCAATGCCGTATTCCTTAGCTTCTTCATCATTATCAATTTTTACAAATGCAATACCAAGTTGATCACATTCGTCATCAATGTTTTCTAGTTCGTTAAGAACTTTTTGTGACTTTCTATCATTGTTATCATCTGCAAAGTTCATAAGGAGGTTTATTTAAAATATGATTCAGTAAAAGAAAAAGGATAAAGTACCTATAACTGTATTAACTTACAAAACAATACTGCAACTGTCTTTCCATCTTTGATTAACTTATCTAACATTTCGTCAGTGACATCTTCAATTTCGTCTTTTCAAGTTGACCTACCAGCCACTCCAATATTTCTTCTTCATTTTCTAGGTCACCTAAATTGTAACATAGTTCTGTTTAGCTATATGAAGTTGATATATTTACGTAAAAAAGAATAAAATTTAAATTTGTAGCTGTATTATATACTTATTTGCATCCATTTCAATATTTAACATACAAACAAAAAAAAACAATAAAAAAATTACCATCGTAGACTTAGGTATTTTTTTCAAAATAGACGATAGCTGGTAAACTGTCAATACCAAACGCTGAAGCTGCCTTCTGGTCATCAATTTTTACAAATGAATTCCAATGCGGTCGCATCATCATCTATTTCTTCAAGTTCCGCAAGGACTGTCATTGATTCTTCATCACCTGATCGTCTGAAAATATGAAAGTAAATTACCTGAATCAATATGCTGAATACAAAACAAATAGAAGGAAAACACTTTGAAACATAAAATAGAATAAGATAATACGAGAAGACAATAATAATATTATACTTACAAAACAGTACTACAAGATTGTCTACGTTTCCAATCAGGGTGTTTAAAGTCTTAGCAGAGACATCTTCGATAATATCCTCCTCATCTCCCGTTGATTTTATAATAAGCCATTCCAATACATCCTCCTCCTTACTAGTTCCCCTAAAAATAGTAAAGTGCACTGTATTGAGATAATGTTAAAGCGAATTAGAATTGACATTGATAACTTTTACTAATGAGCCTGCATCCGGAATCGCAGTTCGAAATTCTGTAGGGAAAAATAAACTTTGTGCGATTTTGGGCTGTTAAAGGTTGATTATGATGATAAATTAGCTGCAACTTTAAAATCTGGACTGAATTCCAAACTATTTATTTTTTAATTCGATTTCATATTTCTAGTACTCACAAACCTTCATAGATAATAGGTATTTGATGCCTGTAGTACACTAATCTTGCAGTTCGCCAGACTGTACTCCTCAGCTAATTCCTCGTCATGGATCTTCACAAAACCAATTCCAAGTTGATCAGCCTCGTCATCGATATTCTCTAACTCTTGAAGACTTTGGCGCATTTCTTGCATTCGGCTTGTCTGAAACATCATATATTTGCTTAGTTTCTGAACCCATTAACCATACTTATTAGCTCCTATGTTCTGCTTCATCTGATAGGTGCCTAAGCTATTATAATTGTTAACTGCTTGCGGTAAAATTTTGGTATGTGCAATGTAAGTATAAGGCTTAGTGTGTACATGTTATGAAGCTATGACGTGCAATACGTAGTGTAGAGTCAAACTTAAAGTGCCTGGATATGTATTCATTTTTAAAACATTATGTTCGAAAATAGTTTTGAAGCGGGAATTTTAACTGTTATGTAGTGTTAAAACGAGTGTTCATTGTAAAATTAACATAAAACATTCTAAAATACCAATCAGGGTTTATCAAAATTGCAACAGCTAATCTATGGAATGCTGGGTATATAATTATCACAGGAAACGCCAACCAATAGTAAACAATACCAATTGGGAGGCGGATATAAATAGGATTGTCTAACTTTTATTTGACAGCATGCTGTGGTGTGGTGTGACTAGCATTTTAAAAAATAGGTCAAGTCATCAAGATAATATCCTGGTTTCGATATTCAATAACTGGATTCTATATTTATGTGCTTAGTCGGATGTGCAATTGAAGCCAAAGATTCCTATAATACTTGTATATTTTTGCGGTCGATGGAGAGATAGTGTTCGCTTGACGTCGTCGTCGACGTGACAGGTCGGTCCGTCAATCCGAGCTTGCTAGCAGGCCACAAATAGCTCGACCGAAATAGACAGCCTCATCGCCCGATAATGCAAACGCGTTTTGATTCTGGCTTTTCCTTACATCGGGCCATGCGAAACCTATGCGTAGCCCAGTTGCGATTCGTACAGAAACCAAAAATTGCTACCATGTGCTAAGGCAATCACAATATTCCTTGTAATAATTTAAGATGACAAAGTCTTAAAAAAGACCCATGGATTTATTTATACGTTTTACACGTAGGTCCTATGTAGGTACGTTTAATACTTTTATGTTTTATATATTGAATGTATCTGTATATTATTAAACGTGAGTCATAACAACACAATTTATTCAAATTATTGTAATAGTGCCAAATCTTTCATTTACTAAATTCGTCTTCAATTGTTCATTTAAGATGATGTAACGAAACTTTCGATTCTATTCTCATTTGACGTTTAATTATACACATACATATAACTAGTCTATGAAGCAGAAGAATCACAGCCAAACCAACATATAGGAACATGCCGCCACCTCAGTTTTACTTACTGTTCGATGGGCCGCAACTTTTGTGATCAGGACCTACGTCAAAAACAATGTCAAAACACACGGCGCATTATACACACTCGATCAACCTTTACTACCATTACAATGGACTAGTAAAGTTGACAGAGAAGACTCTACTTTACAGATGTACACTGATAGACTTTACAGCCGGCTTCAGCCGGTAAATGTTAGTAGAAAATTTGCTTTTAAAAGACGAATTTACCACAATAGCTGAAAAAGTTAATTAAGTACAAAACAATTGAAGTAGTAGCTTAAAAACTTACAGAAGGACAGCTACATAGTCTGTTTCCTCGATGATTTTGCTAAGAATCTTTTGATTTACTTCTTCTATCCGGTCTGGAAGATCCATTGCTTCTAAACTCGTCAGGAAATCCAGGACGCTCTCTTCATCCATAAGATCTCCTAAAGCATAGCAGCACAAAATTAATCATATCATTTAGATAATTGAAAATTAAATGTATAAGCAAATGTCTAGTCTAGTATTTATGTATAACATAAAATTATGTTCATTAAAAATCAGTTCTACTACTTTTCTAGAAGCAAAATACAATATGAAATCAGTAGAAATAGCGTAGGGTTGCACTCATTACAACCTATCGCCTTATTAATTAGGAAGGTACTCATTAAATCGCGACATCAATAGCATTCAACCAATGTTTTGTCTTCAATGCTGTTGAAAAAGCTGTCATATACTTAGGAGCCGCAATAACAGAGATGAAGTTCTTTTTTAACTTATTTACTGGTAGATAGAATAACATGTGGTATTCAATAAATTCGCATTTACATTCGTAAATGCGAATTTATCGAATACTTTTGTGCTGTTCGTACAATCATGTTCGTGTGCAATGTAATTCTAGTTTAAAAATGATGATCTGGGAAATAGTGCAAATGACTCACGGGCTCAAAGGCTCACGGATCAAGCAGCTATCTATACTTTTAGTTTCTCAGTTGTAACTAGACCATGAGGAAGTTACCACTGGTTTTTATAACATAGGGAGGCAAACGAGCATGCGGTTCTCCTGATGGAAAGTGTTTCCGCTGCCCATGGACATTTGCAACTGATTCCACAAATTAATAGTACGCGGCAAAATGTCGACCAAAACGAACTGTGGAAGACCTCCAAGTATCCGATAAATGTTACCTATCTTTATTAAAGTGCATTTTAACATTACAAACATACCTTCGTAAATGATCGGCTCCTTCTCACGGAAGTACGTGAGGGCGGGGAACTTCGTGATGCCATACTGTTTAGCGAGTCGCTTGTCGTTGATCTTGACGAAATCAACACCGAACGTGTCAGTATCGTCATCGATCTTCTCGAGTTCTTCTAACACCTTGTCGCATGTTACGCAGCTTCTAGCATCTGTTGAAGTAAACAGGAGATGTATGAAATAATTTTGCGATCTAGCTGGCCTATGATCATATGATAGGTAGGTAATTAGATTTTTTTAAACGTGAATGGGATGGTCGGCAATTTCGATTTACGGCGAATTAGTTCTAAACTGTACTTCGTGAAATTGAATGCACAATAAAATGACTAGCCTGTTTAATTTCAATGTAAATGTCGCTAAAGGCGTGCACTCCATATATGCAAATACCCTGTGCATCCAGACAACCCAGTAAATAATAAAAATAAATATTCACTGACATCACACAGCGCCATCTACCCTAAGTTAAGCGTGAAGCATAAGCATAAGTATGGGTACTAAACAACGGATTCACATACATAGATAACACCCAGACCATTAGACATGTTCATGCACTCAAATATTTGTACGGGGATCGAACCCGGAACCAACCCGGTGTAGCAGCCAACGTCTCGACCATTACACCAGATGGGTCGTCAACGTATTAAATGATTCCAACTTTTTCGCCCATGTTCCTCTACATCTTGATCTGCTGCCATTAACAGCACTTAATTTGACAAAAATTAAAAAATATTTATTGTTTTTGCAGTTACTGGCACTCACTTTGCATATCCTACTCATAATCTCTGTGCTCGCCACTGGTCGCTAGGACTAACGTAAATGGCTAACTTTCAATACGCCCGAGTTCAAAAATTCAAAATTCTTTATTCAAATTAGGCTTACAAAAGCACTTATGAACGTCAAAAAATATACAAAAATATAATAAAAAACAATTAAAAATACTAAACTAAAAATATGAATTTTGATGCTTTGAAAAAAGCGCTTCAGTGGTTTGCCTGTTGAGAAAGAATACCCAAAAAAACTCAACAGTGTAGCCTTTTTTAAAAACAATTACTTAATGTAACAATATATAAACACTGAAATAGCTGAGCAGTTTAAGACCACGGATTTTTATCACAAAATTCATCAATAGTGTAGTACCCTTTTTAGAAAGGTGGTTTTTATTCTAGCTTTAAACATGTGTAAAGGTAACTCGACAATATTTGCGGTACCTTATTGAAAAACTTTATACATCTTCCTATAAAGATTTACCTACTTTATGTAGTCTCAAGTCTGGAACAGCAAGTTTGTTTCTATTCCTAGTATTAAAATTGTGTGAGTCACATTTTTTTTAAAGGTATGATAGTATTTACGGACGTAAATTAAATTTCATAAATATATTGTGCTATATCTATTATATATATTTATTTAAAAAGTTCCTTAAGAGAGTCAAAAATATGCTTGATAAGAGCAATCCCTGCATCAGTAGTATTTTTATTTTTATTGAAGCCATGTAATAATTTATTAGCGTTAAAAGGTGAAAGCAACTGATTGAATATAATTTCTCAAATATTTTACTTAATGCAGGTAAAATATAGGCCTAAAGTTAGATGGATAACTTTTATCACCGGATTTCAATAATGGTATTAATTTACTGTATTTCATTAAATTTGGAAAGAGACCTTCATCTACACAAGTATTAAATATCAATGCTAGATGGGGTGCAATACTATCAATAATTACTTTTATGATATGAGTAGAAATACCCCATAGATCTTCTGTTTTTTAAATATTTGATTCCTTGAAAGTTTTGGTTGATTGATTAACGTAACGTTGAGTGATTTTAGTTCAAACAACTGCTTATCGGTCTAGGCATACAGTTGGATGCCGGCGTTTAATAATTAATTGGCTAATCGAACCAGGTGGCTATGACATATACATATATAAGTTTATTATTACAGCTAAGGAGTAGACACTCCTCAGCTGTAATAATAAAGTAAAACTTTTTGATATATTTGAGCAAGAACTAGTTGATTGGAAATTTATTCTTCATCATTTGTATGAATTCACCTTATAAACTCTTAGAGAACCATTTTCAGGATTTAATCAAGATGCCTAACATCGCTGTTTCGGTCTGGTTTTAGGTGTTAGCTAATTAAAGTAGATACTTGACTTAATAATTTCATGTCAGTTATTAATATTATACAAACGGTCACAATGTTGATATCATAATACAGTAAAGGGCTGATAAGTTTGCGGCCTAAGAACTTACTCAATGATATGATTGATAAATATTTGTCATGTCCCCAGGTGCGACATTCAGTAACAATGATGTAAAAAGTATAGACTTCTGGTATGCTCATAAAACAACTGAAAAAAGTGTTCCGAAAGCAGCGATAACACACATACACATGTTTCGAATGAGCGTACATTTACCAAAACAAAGAGCCTACATAATAATTGCGGATTGTCATAAAAGAAATGCTACTTTATTTGATTACCGAAAAAAGGCTCACTCATCAAACAACGTTGACTCGCAAGTTGCAAAGACTATTTGCAGATAAAATTGATCAAAATATTCAAACCAGAATGCATGGAGAAGTCGGCATCCAAGCTAACGAACACTATTTACGGGGAAAATATATATGCATATAGCGAGGGATAGCGAGACCTGCTCATCGACTATAACAAACCTAGGGGAACTACGATTAATGGTTAATATTATGCCAATTTATTGGCGAAGGTTCGCAAAGTTACACCAACGACGCGGGGCATTGGCAAGCGGAGTGCTCTTTCCGCAAAACAACACACCGTAGACAAGCAAGAATGAGGGCAAGCGCTAACTAAGGATTTTTAGTGATTCACCACCCTCCGTGGGTCCAATCTGGGTTAGATTTTTTCATGTTTTGTAATTTGAAAAAGGTCTTAGGGTGCCGGAGATTCAAATAATGAAAACTGCGATTGATCGTCATTTTAAAGAGAATAAAGTTATCGAAAATAATAAGGTGAGTTAAAGACAATTAAGTGAAGAAAATGTAAGATTTTATACGACCACGTAAGGCTTGCAATTTGAAAAAGATATCATTACTCATATAGAGCCATGCTTCTGAATTTACACGAACCTAACTTTACCGACCCTCATTTAAACAAACATGACGGCTTCACTGTTTCGCTACCGCATCGTGGAGGTGATGCGAATATTTAGTTTCTGACCCGAAACAGCCAAGCCATTCATATATACTGATATATAGAATTTGTTGACTTGGCTAATTTTTACTGAATGTTTTAGTTGTAGTAGGTGCCTAAGTAAATAAGTAGCTCTCTGAGTTTATGGGAAATACTAGTTCTATTTTGATAATCATGACTCATGACAGTCATGAGTGAGTGGGAAAGTTTCTTGAATGATAAACTTCGCTTTCGCTTAACTATGGAACTAAATGACTTGAAATTTAGGATTTTAGGTATGTGATGATCTTATCTTACTGGATAACGGAAATTCTGAGTTCTGGTCTTATCCAGAGGTTCTCACTTTAAATGTGAAATGGTTCCAGTTAATGATGGTACGCCAGTAATGCTTCGCGCTCAACTTGGTGGAAGCACTGCCGTGCTCTCTGATCTAACATACGAATAATATGCATAACTAGCGACCCACCCCAAATACACTACAGAAAAACTGTGAACGTTTTATATGAAAACAACGGCCCGATAGGCACGCTCCGCGGCCTGGCGCCCCAGCCGTGCCGGCCAGTACCACCGCAAACGCTACGACCCGCAATTTTTTAATCTGTAATATCTTTGCGAATATTCATTTTAATCATAATACTGTAGAGGGCCATAAAGATCTTTATTTAAACAACAATTAATTGCATAAGGATTAATGCAGTATTGGTTAAAATCGCTTCGAAAATAGCCATTATTTAGGGATACCCTCCGGCACCCGTTCAGAGTAGTTACATGGACGGGGATGTGTCGGGGTATTCCTTGATTTATCCAAGGCATTCGACACAGACTCCGTCCCAATTCTCTTGAGGAAGCTGCAAGCTTTCGGAGTCCGAGGAAGTGCTCTTAACTGGTTCATCAGCTATCTAACTGACCGATATCAGTGCATAAGGATCGGAAGTTCTATGAGTATTCCGTAGAAGTTCTATGAGTAGGGGCAGCATTCTGGGGCCTATGCTGTTCGTTCTATACATGTACGACATCTCATCGCTCCCTATGCAAGATGTTGACATACTCTGTTATGCTGACGGTACCGCTCTCATTTTTCATGACGTGTCTTGGGAGCGGGATGCCTAAGGCCGGTATGAGGCAGGTTTCGGAATGGGTCAACAATAATAGTTTAATTCTAAATACGAAAAAATCTAAAGTCATTTGTTTCCACAAGACGGCGGCCTCGGCGCCCCACAATCTAAATGTAGTTAAAATCCACAAGTGTCCCCTTCAAAATAGTATGTCCTCATGTGATTGCAAATGTATTGGAAGAACTAGTTCATAGAGCATCTGGCGACTACGTCTTGCAGAGTGAGAAAACTCATGTCATAAGAAATCTTCGGGAGGCGGCCGACTGCGTGACTTTGAAAAAGGTTGACCTGGCTCTGTGCCAATCCATCGTCAACTATTGTATACTTGCCTGGGGAGGTGCTTATAAAATCTCACTTATTGTTCTAGAGAGAGCTCAAAGAGGAGTACTGAAGACGGCTCTCTTTAAACCTTGTACTGCACTGTACAATTAATTCGGGGTACTTAGCGTGAGAAAGCTCTTTATACTAGAGCAGTGGTTTCTTCTCACCGAACAGTAGTCGCATCTAGCGAATACACCGCCATGAGGAATAAAAGGGTTTTTAAAATTCCAATCGTTAGATCTAAAACTGGTTTTGCTCAGCTTTTCAGACTACACCTCTTCCCTCACATCTATAATCAATTAGTCAATCGTCTCAAACTTGTCAACAAATCTTTTAGGGAAGCAAGAGCTTTATTACACAAAACACTCCTGAGCCTCACTTACGATGAAGCAGAAAATCTTTTAAAAGTAATTAAGTAGTTTCCCATATGCGCACTCACTTCACCTACCAAAACGCCATTTTCGGACTGTACTTTGTTAATTAAATGTATAATTCATAGTGTTATAGTTTAAATTAATGTAGTGCCGTGTATAATTGTCATACTGTAAACATCATTATAACCTCCACAGGACAGACATTACCTAGTGTGGAAGGCAGGTTAAAAATTCGTGCGAATGTATATGTATAGTTTGGGAAATAAAAATAAAATTTGTAGAAGTAGTAGTAAGTAAAGTAAATAACAAAAAAAAGGGATATCCATTAGAGATAGGTATATCGCGGTGTTTTCTGAAGACTTTTTGAATGTGTAAAGTACCTATTATACTATTTGGATAAATCTCGTATGAATCAGCCAGCGTTTGCTAAATGTATTATTAACGACAACTCATTAAAAACCTTAAAAATAACAGTATTTCTCCACTATTCTGTCGATGTTATTATTCATTATTTAACCTTCTTCCTCAATCACTCTTAGTATCTTAAAAGAACCGTATCAAAATCCGTTGCGTAGTTTTAAAGATTTGAGCATATAGAAACACCATAGACATCACATTGTATTGGGAAATCTGTGAGGGACACTTTGTTTTATACTATGTAGTGGTGTCCACTGGAGGAGTCTTCATTGTATGAGTTCATATTATGACCGCTTGTAAAATGGATATCCAACATAGTGAGTAAACGCGCATGTAGTGCCTCTCGGAATGCAAGCGTTCATACCGAAGTACCCCCTTACCATCAGGCGGCGCGTAGATTGTTTGCGACTAAGTAGTGTAAAAAAACAAGGAACTGAGGCGGGTTTGCTTGATTTCAATAGTTAAATACCGGGACTCCTTACATTTACTTCATAATTAAATTAAGTTCAGTTAATATGCTTATTTATCACAATTTTAGTAATACAATGTTTCCCTAAATATCGACTTGAATAAAAATTGCACCAGTTAAAATTAGTAGTCGAGCCGACACGTTCTGTGAGATTTGGACACTACAACACAAGGTCACACGTAAACCTTGACTTTATCACCAGGGTCTCGTTGACAGCCCGTGACATAGAATGACGTGAATTGGGTGGAAAACTATAATGAGCTTTAGTGTCTCAGCGTACACTTATTTTCCTTCCAATTGATGTACGCTTTCTTTAAAACTTTATAGTCAAATAAAATTGTATGTATTTAGTATATAAATAATTTTTTTGCGCAATTGCTGGCCATCAACGAAGGTCAAAAATAAAGTAGTACCTATAGTTGTACTTAAATACGACCATTTAGAATGCTGAACGTTCACATTTGTACATTTTAGTTGTAGGTACCTCTTATTACATATTTTGATTTGGTAGAGCCCTATTTATCCGGAATGGCAGAATAGTTATTGTGTAAATATTTCATAATTTATATCTCAGGTATAAGTTTGTCTCCGATCATTTATCTAGTATTGTTTTATATATCTCTTTAAATTATTTTTATTAGCTAACTCATTTTAACAGGTTAGTTAAGTAAATATAATGGAAAATCTATTAACAGCCGTTATCTATTAACAGTAAAAATAAAATTATCCAAATTTATATATGCTTTAAGAGAAACCAAACTATCCACCAACACGCATACAAGTATTACAGTGTACTATGCTTATGCATATGCGTGGCTCAGCTATGGTATAATTCTCTGGGGTAACACATTAAATACATAACACATAAGGAAAATTAATTACATATATTATGATAAAATATCTGCCCCTCTCACTTACATGTTGCTACAAAGGTCCATATGATGTTAAGATATGCCTGTAAAGGTCCATATGATGTTTAGATATTATATCATATAAATTGTTTATGTAACATCTATGTCATCTGGTATGCAATAAATTAATGAATAAACACCTACGAGTTAATTTAGCATCGTAGCCATAAATCGTATGTCATTTTGTTCTGGAACGTGTTTTTTGGGAATTAATAAAATAATCATGACACAATAATTATGTCACGATTATTTTTAATATAAAGAAAAATCTTAGAAAAAACCATAATTGCCGCTCCTAGGCACTGAAGAAAATTCGCCCTTTTTAATCACCGACTTATAAAACCGCATCAAATCTGTTGCGAAGTTTTAAAGATTTAAGCATACATAAGGATAGAGATAGAGAAGGCGACTTTGTTTTATACTATGTAGTGAAGTACCAAAATTTCGAAATCGGAAAATGCGTTAATGTTACGTTATTAGTTTATTGTTAAGATTTTGATAATACTTAATATGTTTTCTACACATTTCCAAATTATACCGCACTAATAAATTTCTCGACCATAGCATCATATGGTGTTCCATGTGATGCAGTGGTTGAGAAATGCCTTAAAAATTTAGACAACGAACCTAAGGACATCCCAGAGTGGGACTCGAACCTCGGCTTAGGGCGTTGCGGCGAGGGCTGGGTAACCTGGTATATATATGGGGAAAGAAGCGCCCCGGCACGGGCAATATTACAAATGTGAAAGAGAAGAGAAACATAAAACAATCAATGATATTATTTTATATTTGTCATTCTTATAATAGAAAGGTTGCATATATATTACCAGACGTAGACGTATTAATCCCACCAAAAACATTTCATGTACAATGTTGCCACGACGACCACATAAGCCTTGCGCTATGATAAAGATATCAGATCTCATAAAGAGCCAAGCTTCTGATTCTACACAGCCTAACTCTACCGACCCTTACTTCAACAAATTGCTATAATGCTTTTGGAAGCAACGAGTTTTTAGAACTCTTCGGTCGGTACTTGTACTTCCATCATAGGTTGTACGAGTAGTTTGTCAACAATGTTTGATTAGTAGGTATCAGCAAACATAATTTGTTAAATTTTTCTTAGGTTCTGTATATATTTTTCATTCTTTAGACGAATAAAAGAATTTTGCTTAAATATTTCGTCATTTTCGTATTAAAAAATAAAATAACAAATTAAGGCAGAAATCAAACAAATTAAGGCATATAAAAAATAACAGTAACAGCATAAGCGGTTTTTGCTTGCGGAATAAATAAGATTCTTAATTTCTTAATATGTCATAAAAGCAAAACTATTTAGTTTTATTATCGTTTATTATTTAATAATAACTAAGCACTAATTTAGAAGAAATCAATGTTTAATAATGAAGCTAAAATAAACATATGACATGTTGAGACTAAATGTTTAGATATATGAAAATAAAAATATCTTTAAACGCAGACGATGCCCTCGTTCATGTTGCTTTTATTTTTACACACACGACCACTGATTCATAAACTAAGAGAAATAGATTATTTAATAGCTGCGGTACGGTACGGTGACGTTATTTTACGTCATACTTGTTAACCTACGTAACGAGTTACCTAAGTGCATGTTTGTATTAACTATCTAAAAAATCATTTTATTGTTAATTTTTTTTAATGAAGTTGTTAGGTAATTAAGACTCTTGGTCAACTGTTGATCATATAAATATAGTCAAAAGAGTAGTAAAAAAAAACAATTCTGGTTTAATGTAATTAAAAACAAATTTTCGTAAGCCGTCGTACGTAGCACGGATGGAAACTCACAACACACAATTCATGAATCTATTGTCCACGCACGTACTACGGAAAATACAACGAGCTTAGCTTGCTACTCTATGTCAATCCACATGCACTTACTTATCTTTACAATAAAATTACATATAAATCAAATTGGAGCGTTTGTTTCTATGGAAACAAACGCTCCAATTTGATTTATACTGGACATATGCCAAAATAACATTTTATAAAATTTTTGTCTGACTGTTTGTTTTGGGTAATCTATAAAACGGCTGGATGGATTTAAACGGGACTTTTTTGGCAGGTAGCTGATGTAGTAAGGAAATACTTTGTCTACTTTTATTTCAGAAAAAAGCTTTTTATTTCAAAAACCTAAAGCAATGTTTAACCGCGCGGCGCGCATTGTCGTGACTTGACAAAGCTATTTTTATGTAAGTCAGCTGATACCCTGGATAAACTCATAGGCTACATTTTACACTCCAACATTATTTATATGTATAGATATAGATTGATAATCAATGTTTACCAATTTGTAAATTTCCGGAAATCTGAATTTCGTGTTTCGTGATATTGTTTATCGGTCCAATAACAGTACCTCCGGATTTGGAATATAAAAAATAAGTATTATATTATGACTTCATATATTATTCGAGAATTTCATAGCAGCATACCAAAAACTCAATGGTGTGACTTGTGATCTGGAGGGCGCAGGTTTAAATCCTGCCACGTACTAATGTGTTTTCGAATTTTCGGAATTATGTGGACGTTTTTCGACGCTCTTACGGTGAAGGAAAACATCGTGAGGAAACCTATGCACGCCTGCGTAGAGATTCAAAGGTTGTGCGCGAAGTCAGTCAGTCCGCACCGGTCCTCCGTGGACGACCTCCGGGGACGTTTAATGGGATGATGATAACAAAAGCTACCGCGAAATGCTGCGGTTGTGTGTGTGTTGAGATAACTAGGAGCAATTCTTATCTATTTTTAATTTGTCTATTTGAAAAAGATAACTTTTTACAGAGGTGATTTCGTCTTGTCTCCGTGTTTATGAAGCTTTTTTTCGTTCAAGAGCGGTGCGAAGTGTGCTTGCACGGAAAGTCATGGAATGGGAAAACGAAACCGGGCACATGCATGTTGTACACGTTAAATTAGTTTCTGAGTGTAACCATAGAGACATTCTCCTACAACCGTGTCTGCATAATTAAGATTTGATCAAATGAGTGCCTCACAGAGCTTTATTATGTGAGGCGCTTTATGTGCGCGTAAATACTTAAGTATTCACGTGCTTAGCATAAAACCTTTAAGCGATAGAAATAGCCTCGGGCTACTGCAAGGACGTGGTGCTATCGAATAAAATCCCTAGATTACGTACTTTTTCAATATGTGTTGTATCTTTCTTGCGCCCAGGCTCAAGCCTGAATGCTTTAGCAATCTGGGCTCAAGAACCTAGCCCTATTTAGATTTACAGGGGTTATTAGGATAGTTACAGCAGAGAACCGTTACAGTTTGCCCAGTCGCAATTCCGAATCTAATCCTCATTAATACATTTAACAGCTGATAAGATGTTATCCGATTTGAATGTAATGTATTCCTAGAACATCCGTATACAAATGATAGTTACAGAATTTTATACTTTCGGTCAAATCGGCGGTGTACATGAAGAAAAGGATCGGGCCTAATATAGATCCTTGAGGAACTCCTCGAGGTTAGACGGAATTTGATAGTGACTTGTTATCGACTTACTACATGTTTCACGCACTGAGAACGATTAAACGACTAACTATTTGGTTTATTTTAGTTATTTTTATGGTGTCTACTGGTTGTGGGGCTCAGCTGCCGACATTAATACAATATTTGTGCTACAAAAAAGAGCTATTCGTTTTATCTACAACCTTAGACAACGTGACTCTCTTAAGGAACTTTTTGAAGAAATAAATATAATGACGGTAGCATCACAATATATTTATGAAAATTTAATTTACGTCCGAAAATACTATCATACTACGGTATACATTGCTTTGTTTAGAAGACATTTTAAATATTTATAGAATTTTTCATCACAATCAAGTTTTGTTTGTTTAAATTTGACATGCGCTTGGTCTCTCGATCTCATATTTTTTTTACTTCTAGGTTACTCATATAATATGATGAATTTATGATCATAGGCGTACTGAATAATATTATTATATCCTATTCAGTCTGTCGATTGCTAGTAACAAACGGCGGAGGTTAGTGTGTTGCATTATTTATATGAAAAAAACAGTACGCCAGATTAACAAGGGTAGTAATCGCAACAGCCGATATTCACATGCTAATTCATTTTCTCTTAGATTTGTACTTATATGTGTTTCAGTCCTAGACTTAAGATATAAATAATTTTTTAATATTTTTTAATAATTTTTAGTTTCATGAAGGTGGACCCCCACATAACTAGGTAAAAGCTTTCCGTAGAAGTAATCTAGGCACCTCAATACGATTTTAATATAGGATATTTTACAGCCCGGAAAGACTCATATCTTTATATTATTTGACGACCCATCACTCATACTCATATCTTTATATTATGTGTAATGTTTGAGACGTCGTCTACTACACCAAGGGGAACCCCGGGTTCGTCAGCGGACAGTATAAACGTTTGTCTATGTTTAATATGTATGTATTTATAAAAAAAAGTAATTAAGTATGTTTAATTAGTTGTCCAGTACCCATATTATATACTAATGCTTAGTTTGGGGCTGTGTGAATGTCAGTGAATATTTATTTATTTTACCATTAAATAATGTTACTATAACCACCTTTATTACTGTTGTTAGTTCATCTAAAGCCGCGGTATCTTTACGAAGTAGGTACTTGAAAAGTATTTTGTTGAAAGGAATTTCGTAATTTTCATTAATCCAGGAATGAGTGTTGTAATTTTTTGCTTGCTTTTTGGATGCTATCCAATCCAAAGTTGTACGAAACATTTTCGTAATTGTGACTTCTGTGGGAAACACTAGACTGCGGCTATTTTAGTCACATTTATGATCGCAAGTATCGCAACTGTATCACTTGAACCGAATCGTGAAATACATTTGAAAATCCTTGATATTGTTATGACTCAGACAATTATGTTTGTACTTCTAGTAACATTAACTTGGTTATCAAAGAAAGAAATTGATATTTGATGTCGTTCATTTTGTTTTCGTCGTATTGCATTAACTAGCCAATCATATTTATAATTTCAGTATACTTGTGACAATGCATCACCTAATATGAGTTAATGTTCACATCAGTAAATTTCTTGTTTATTTTATAGATTTTGCTAAAATGTTTGGACAAGATTTTTTGAATAAGAAACCTGCTCATCAACTTATAGCAATGCGTCTAGCAACCTAAGAACAATCTGATACACCAGCCAAGAAGCAATCTTGTAATTGTGCCGACTTCGACAATGATTTATTGCACTTTTTGCGACTAGCACTGCATCCTCCAAATGAGTGAGAGATGTATTGCAGGCAGTAACGCATATAGACAGTGTCGAGTAACTAATAGTCTAGCTACGTCAGAATTCACAATATACACTTTTCTCAATAGACATCCAAGGAATGCGACGAGTCACCAAAGAGATTGGACGTCCTGACAATAGAAATAGTAAAGAAGCCACGGAATGTCACATATAGGCGGCACATGGTGCGTGTTTCGAGCACAGACACAGTTTTAGCCGAGCCCCGGACTAGCGTAGGCGCCACGACCTTGCCGTCCCAGCATCCGTGGAACGGTGGAAAATGAGACTCGCCACCATTTTAGGTCGTGCACACGGCCGCGTCGGTCGGGTCAAGTTTTATTGTCTTCGCGGTTTGGTTGCATAACTCGCCATTCGCGAGCTTCTAAAATATCATTCGGCTAAAGCTGCGGCAGGCGGTCTTCTCGACCGTCCGAAGATCATTAACTCGAGAGTAACCCAATTGGACGGGCGCCGTCGCAGACGTTTCGACACGGCGTCGGACCGCTCTGGCCGCGAGCCAGACGAAAGAGCACGCAAAATTAAACGGAGACGCACGCCGGTCGGCGGGCGGCGGTGGAGTGGCCACTTACACCAGTAGACCGCAACGAAGTCCTTGTCTTCCAGTAAGCGCTCGAGTTGTTTGGCGGTGACCTCCTCGATCTGGGGCTCGTGTTTAGGGGCGGGTGATTTTCGCGCGACGGCCGCCGTAACGAGCAGCAGCGCGAGGGCCTGCAGCCAACGAGCCATGGCGAGGGCGCGCGCGGACTGAGCCGCCCGCCCTGCCTGCGCACGCGCCGCCGGCCCGTGCCGCCCCCCGCCACGGCGCATGCGCACACACGCGCTTCCTATTTGTTTACATCCTAAAGCTTTAACTACATTAGAGTTCTCATGGCTCTTGACTGTTCAACAATTAGACAAATAAAACCTTGTATTAGGTCGACTGTTCAAAGTTACTTTGACACAGATTTTCCAGCTATTGATATGAGGGGCGGTGGTGGTTACTATTACATTATATTTAGGAGATTATGCGAGATGTGTGTTTGATTTTATAACAATTTTATGGAGTCAAATGTACTCGTAAAAAGCGTCGTTTAGTATACTAATCGTATTGGGAAGAGTTTAAAAACAATGAATAGGATAAGATGAAAGATCAACAATGACTGTTTATGTGTATGGGTAGCAATGATTATATTCTGCAACAAAAACAATTACGTAGGTACCTACTTACCAATATTTTGCAAAAGTACATTATTTTAATTACAGGTGTACTGTAGATAGGTACCTACAGGCAGACAGTCTCCTTTTTTGATCGGTCGCTCTCTTATTCCTGTCAGTAACAAAAGTGGACAATTATTTCGTCTAACGAACTGGTATTGTGCCAAAGTCCTTGAAGCTTGCTCATATACAACTAATCCCTATAAAATAAAGTCAGGCTAACCATAACAAACTAAATCTAACACCAGGCCTATAAACTGCAACTAAAACTAAAAATTACCGGCCCATTTCGAAGACGCCGTAACCATAAGCTTTCTCGTTATCCGTAAGCTTTTGGCATATCTTGAAGACAACGATCTATTCACTTGTAGCGACCGTCAATACAGATTTCGCGCCGTAAGAGGTCTGTAGGAGGCCAGGAGATGTTCTTTAAATATCTAGAAGATGAAATAAATATTATACGACTGTTAATAATAAATTTTTCTAATTATAATCCAACCAAAAGCATTTTATATAAAATGTTGCCAAAACAACCACAATAGGTTTGCGTTATGTAAAAGATACCAGAACTCATGTAGAGCCAAGCTTCTGAATCTACACGGCCTAACTCTACCGACCTACTTCAACAAATTCTATCAGTGTCAACAAAGTGTGTCAGTGACGAAATCGGCATATTTTTGATATAAAAGAAATCTAAGGTTAGCTATTCAATTAAGACTTTAATTAGTTTATTATCGACATTATATTCGGAGAATATGAACAAACAGGTACATCAGAAACCAACTCTATGAGAATCCAAACAAATGACGAATCACATCATGAAATGGTTTTAGTGCCCTTGCGCTTCGCTCGTGTTAGCGCTTCATTATCACGCCAGTGCCCCACATATAATGAAAATTTGCATGCCTTGAAGAGGCAGAATATGCAATATAGGAACTACCAATATCCAGTTATGTGCCATCTGAAATGTCCTGGTAAGGGATTATTCCACAATAAAACCAACGTGATGTGACCGTTATAATAATTTAATTGCCAGACTGACAAATACGAAAGCTGACTATATACTCGTATGTCACAATCGACTACAATCCTTCCAGATAATTTGAACAACAATCCTTACCCTTACCCTTCCCTACTCTACCTTCGAACAATTATAATATAAGCAATTATAAACCAAAATAATGCACAAACTTATGGTAACCAAAAGTGCAAATAAATCTTATATATAAACTTATGACGACCCATTTGGTATTGCGGCTGAGACGTTGACTGCAACACCAAGGGTTCCGTATGTCCTTCCCTAATCTTTCCTAGATGACCCCCCCGCTTTAACTTGTTTTTTGTTGAGATTTAGTTACTTTTCGATCTAAATTTGGTTTTGATAGATCTTAACGTGTCCTTAATCATCTCCCTGTTAAGAAAACCGCCGGACATTCTCCTGTTGACCAATGATCCGTGTTCCGATAAAAATTCAAAAAAACCTATTACATGGTTTTTGACTTGTTTGTTAGCCACTTCCAATTTTTTTTTTATAATTACTGACTTAGTTGTTTTGACGGCATTTTTAGCCGCTTGTTACGCTTTCACGCCTCAACGCCCCCTCCCCTACCCCTTCCTTTTATAATATATGGAGCTTTCCGTAACGTACAAAGGAGAAAGCTAAAAATTGGGATGCGGACTATTTGTCACTAAGACAATTGGTTTTCGTGTATCTTTTAAGAATACAATCATTTGAGTTAGAAACATGTCAGACTGTGACACAGCACCAGGATACCTCTCAACGCTAGGACCAAGTCTCATCAGGACCATTTCACAATTGCTGCCGCTTATTTAGTAGTAAATAGATGTTCTATGTTATTGCGGATTTGTTGGGACGTTAGGACTTAACGTAACTTTCCGAATGCCCAACGGCGAATCCATAGGGAGGGTCATGGGGGGTCATGACACTATTTGTCAGACGCAAAAAAAGTGGCATATATTTTTGCAAATATTCACCCCCAAACCCTTCAAATCGGGGAGGAAGTATCATAACCGATTTTTCGCAGTTTTAAGGCAGATTTTATTGAAATTTGGTATGTTGATAGAAGGTAACCTACAATAGGTTTTAGGCTACTTTTTGTCCCGTTTTCACCCCCCACTTCCCTAAAATGGGGGTTGGAAGTTTGTATGGAACATTCCGCAATTTTTGAAGTACGACGCTGAAATTTGGTATGCGGACTATGTGTACGGAAAGATGAAAATATGTGTAACATAATATATATTTATTTTAATCACCACCAAACCCTTCTAATAGGGGAGGAAGTATTATATCCGATTTTTAGCAGTTTAAGGTAGATTTAGTTTGAAACTTGGTATGTTGATATAATAGGAGTAGTAGATAGGTTTTAGGCTACTTTATGTCCCGTTTTCACCCCCACTTCCCTATAATGGTGGTTGGAAGTTAGTATGGAACATTCCGCAATTTTGTAGTACGATCCTGAAATTTGTTATGCGGACTATTTGTCAGAAACGAAAAAATATGGCATAATTTTTTTTCTAAAATCCCCCCAACCATCAAATAGGGGAAGTATCATATCTGATTTTCGCAGTTTTTAAGGTAGAAAGCTAAAATTGGTATGAGGGCTGTAAGTCACATACAAAATCTTTCATTTTTCTTTTTCGGAAATCGGCCCCAAAAGCCCAAAAGAGAGGGGAAGGGGATATTATACCTGCTTTTTTCAGTATTTATATATGCCACAAGATGTAAACCTTTAGAGTTAGGGGGAGGGGATTCCTAAGTATAATGATATGTACATATACGTTTTTTTTTTTTCGGAAATGGACTCCAAAACTTTTTTAGGTCTGCGGGGAATCCTATATATAGGATTTTTGTTCAGGAACTTATCCCAAACGGTCACGGTGGAGCGGGGTGCGAAGTATCCGTTACTTTTGTTGGAAAATTTAAGTAAGAGACAAGCAACAATCAATATTACCGGAACGTATTCAGAACGTCGGTGGCTCAGTGGTGTGGACTGCCGCCTTCCTACCGGGAGGGCTGAGGTTCAAATCCCGACACGTACTGTATTTTCGAATTTTCGAAAATATATGTACGTTATCCGACGCTCTTACGGTGAAGGAAAACATAGTGAGGAAACCTTCATGCACGCCTGCGAAGAGATTGGAAGGTTGTGTGTGAAGTCCAATCCGCACTGGGCCCGCGTGGACGACTAAGGCCTAATCACCCTATACGGGTAGGCTCGTACCCCTCGGTGGGGACGTTTAATGAGCTTATGATGATGATGATTCATTAAACCTGTTTTAATTACAATTTAGTCGATTTTTAGCCCGGAGCTGTTAGCATGTCATCTAAAAAAGTAATGAAACTGTTTTTTTAAGTTGGCATTTCGTTAATTTCATTCGTTGCTGTCTTAACGAAATAATTAAACTTCAAGTTATGTAAAAAATCGATACAACTCCGAAATCAATCAATACTTAAAGATAAAGTCAAACTAACTTGATTGCATCGTCACTCTGGTAAGCTTGCTGCGCAACGCTGATTCGAATCGATGAAATTTATTAAAATCAGAGATATTGATACGAATGATTCGAAATAACCAAAAATCTCATTCGATTCAAACTTCTTTCGCCTTGATTCGAATCATTCAAATCAAATGTCGTTCGAGTCCCATCACTACACATAACGTTTTTTATAGTCACGTGGGGGGGAGGGAGAGGGAGTATTTCTGAACGAACCGTGCGCACTAGACATGTGCGTTATCAGCTATTTCTAGCAACCGCTACATAACCGTGATTTGGTTAATATCGCACTGGTAACCATTGCCCAATATCGGTATCTAAGCCCGCCGGGCTTATTCTAGTTTGTTGCTGCATTAACGTTATCTTACTAGTCTTACTCCTCATTTGATTATTTCAAGTAACTAACAATTGAAATAAATTGTATTCTATACACACTTTTTTATACAAATGGGATATCAATAATGTCACATAGGAACATTTAGAAGTCACTATCAATATGATAACTAGGTACCTAATAATTGGTATACGCGTGCAACGTAGATTAACTAGGCTAGTACTAAAACAAATTACCTAATATGTAATTCAAAACCAAAACAAATCTGGCCCGTGTAAATTTTGGAAAGAGAAAGATCATTTAAAAATTATTAATTTATAGTGCCAAACTGAATACAACCTTAGCATCACAAACATAAGGTTTAAATCTACGATACTACGCAGGTCAAAATGTAATGAACGAACAATCGGTCGCGAATCGCGCGTCATCGCGCGGTGTTACTGTTGCGCGCAATATTGGCTCCATCTCGTTCTTACACTTTAAACTCGCTCAGACAGAGAGAGAAGAAGGCATAATTATTTTGGCTATCCCTACGTCGGTGCCTGCATTTTGACAACTGTGAATCGCTGACTAACCAAACTAGCGAGCGTAACTTAGTTGCCGCCGCGTTAGCGCGGGTTGCCTAGTTATACAATATTTGCTAGCTGATAACCGGTGCGAGATGTGATAACGCTGATAGCTAAGTTACAGGCATGAAAACGGTTTTTAGTTACGTTTCGCTATAGCGGACATATGACTAGAGAGAAGGCATAATTATTTTAGCTATCGCTACGTCGGTGCCTGCATTTTGACAGCTGTGAATCGCTAACTAACCAAACTAACGAGCGTAACTTAGCTGCCGCCGCGTTAGCGCGTGTTGCCTAGTTATACAATATTTGGTAGCTGATAACCGGTGCGTGATGTGATAACGGTGATAGCTTAGTTACAGGCATGGTAACGGATATTAGTTACGTTGCGCTATAGCGGGGACATGACTAGTGCGCACTTGATTGTGTCAATTTGTGTTGCGCTGTCAACAAAATTTTGTAGTGGTGCTACACGACCGGTTCTGTTTCTCTTACCTTTACCTTCCTCTCGCTAAGTAAACAGTTTTCGTGGGTGCAGTGTTATAGAAAAAACTACAATGTGCATTGACTATTTATATTAACTACTTCTGTAAAGTGGATTTATTACGATTTGCATTATAATAATTGGTAAGTTTGATTAAATACACATCGAAACTGATTGCTTACCTTTGTTTCACCTGAATAATATTTGATTTGAATGATCTTATCATTAAGTTTTCCTCTAGTGCTTAGTCATTTCAGGTACGCGTATGTGACTATTGGAACTTATTGGACTCTCATTAGATACTTCTACGATTAGTTATATATGCCCTTCTAAATTTTTAAATAATATTTTAACTAAGTTGAACTTGTACGCCTATGTAATGCATGTATTTTCAAACATTTAATTTGATTACATAACCTTGCATTGTTACTTTTTAATTTGGTAATTTCGATAATAAATAAAAAAACAAGAAATTAGTCTGAAATAATCATGATAGAATAGTGTTTCCTTTAGTTGTAAAATTATTTTTTCTACATGTTTTGAACTTAAATTGTGTAGAATAAATAATACTATTTTTTATGATAAATATGCCAATTGTAATTTACTTGTTTTTTAACAAAAATTACCACAAAACTTCCACATCAACACTTTAAATTGACAGTTTTTGACTGTACTCTGCATAAACCCACTGACCTACAAGACAAACCTCGAACCCAGTTCCAACCAACCAAGAAAGTGCAAATTTGGCGTGAAGATAGGTGAATACAAAGTGATAAATAAATTTAAAAAAATTAACCACAAAATTCCAACTTCAAATTAAAAAGCCAAAAAATACATTTTAGCTAGGTAGAAATGGTTAAATAATGCAAACAAACATATTTTTTTCCCCTAAATTACTCTGGTTTCCATCATCAGACCCTGACTTCCTTTAAATGGGATGACCTCAAAAGTATCCTCTTTCCAACAAAAAGATTTATCAAAATCGGTGCTATATAATGAAGATATCAGCTAACAAATGCTATATAATGAAGATATCAGCTAACAAATTTAAAAAAGCACATATACAGTTGATTTGAGTAACTCCGTTTTTGGAGTCAGTTAAAAAGTGTTAATTTTTAAAATTAATTTATACTATTACACTTATTAGCTGATACATGTAACTCTATAATGTAAAAATCAGCAGTCAAAACATATGCCAGAAGGTTTTCATATGGATTTCAAGGTTATCACATGAATACCATATATAAATGGCATTTAGCATTAATATTTGTTTATCTAAATATTTCTATTTTTAACCGACTTCAAAAAAGAGATTCTCAGTTTGACCTGTTAGTATGTATGTATGTTTGTCCGCGATTATCTCGCGTTTGGCTGAAGCAATTTCGATGCGGTTTTCGATAAAGTATTTGTTACATTCAGGAGAAGGTTTTAGTGTTGTAATTTTATTATTATTAATTAATATAGTAACTCTGTGCTAACACTAACTTTGACCCGCTAATCCGTTCATATAGGTGTGTTAAAACTGCGATATCTCCTAAGATATTAATTAAATTCGATTGATGTAAAAAGTATTTTTGTTTTCCATGAAATACTTTTAATGAATATCGTATTTATTTAGATAAGAATTAATATGATGTTTATGAAAACACCTTCGCAAACAATGCATTATATAAGAACAAATTTGGTTAGCAATAAAAAGGTTATAGTGGGCTATCTTTAAAAAATAGACACATGCTGTCGCAGACTTTTTTAGAACTTTTAAAGTGGAACAATACTGTCATACATGACTTTTGCGATACTTTAACTGTTTACGCAGCGCACGCAGCCGAAGCTTTCAGTAGGAAAAGAAACCCTGCGGTTTTATATAAATAACATTCATCCTTATTGCTCTTACTGCACTCAGTGTAATTATATATAGCCTATAGCCATTACCATCTTCATCATAAGGGTACACGCGGCCTGTATAAGTTACTAAGTATAAGTTTACTAGTGGTAGACTCGATACTGAGTCGTTTAGTTAGGTACCGCCGCAGTGCCAGATATCGTCCCGTGAAACAGAAGTAGGTATTTCGCACTTTTGTGTTTCGGGATGAGAGCCCAAGGTGGTAGATGACTGTAGGTACAGGGACGCGTTGGCTGCACGAGAGCTCTGGAATGCGGCAGTCTAAGTTCGAAACTTGTAGTAAAATATGTTCCCTGGAATTACGTCCAGCTTAATTTGTCTCAATACATGTTCATGCACACAAATGTTTGTACTGCCCAGGTAATGAATTCAAAACCCTTTAAAACCGTAGTAGCCGACGTTACACCAAATGGGTCATCATATATTGCACATACAACAAATGAGCACTAGATGGATGTCAACTGCTAGGGACCGATCCGCGTGGTTAAGTACCTATTAGGGAGGCCTCCAGCGTACCATTTATTTATTTTTGTTTATTTGTTCGGTTAATCTCTAAAATGGCTAGACGGACATAAGGCCCGCGGCTCCGCTTGCGATAAATTCGTGGTAACCCGGTTTCCCTTTCTTAACTGCGAAAACACTAATATTACCATTATTGTTGTTATTAATATTATATAATTATATTATTGTTACACTGCTGTAGATTATAATACGAGTATGATATTACCGTATTACGTCTTTCCATCGACTTTTAGCTTCCTACCTTGAAAAATACGAAAAGTCCCATATAACATTTCCTCCCCACTTTTAAGGCTTTGGGACTTTTTTGAGCAGAATTAAAAAGAAATTTTTTTATGCTTACACGTAATCCTACTAGATAACCGACACGAAGAAACCAATAAGCCTAGGTTTTAGTAGTACTAAATTTATATTCTGACCATGAACATCATTAACCCAAAAGTGAGACCTCAATTTGGAAGACCATCTTTTTGTGGCATTACATTTATCTGCAGGGCAACAAACCTGAAAACAGATATTTTTTGTGCAGCAGGAAACATGTCCATGAAATCAATAGAAGGTATAATATTTAAACAAGGCACGATGTCGTCACCCTGTATTTTATTTCAGCGGCCCGGAACTCGATCACGAATCGAACCGAGACTTTTCAAACGGGAAACATTGCAAAATGCTCTTTCACACAAAGGTGTTTTCAATAAATTTGGTTGATACAGACATAGATTTAAACATGTAATCGAAAAATTAACGCTGTATGGTTTGTTGTCTATCTATTGCTAATGATCAATATTTGACGACCCATTTGGTGTGGCGGTTGAGAGGTCGACTGCAACACCAAGGGTTCCGGGTTCAATCCTCGGGCAATACAAACATTTGTGTGCATGAACATGTCTGTTTGTAATGATCTGGGTGTTTTCTATGTATAATATGTATGTATTTACAAAAAAAATGTATAGAAGTACCTATGTTTATCCGTTGTACCCATAATACAGGCTTCACGCTTAACTTGGGGCTAGATGGCGCTGTGTGAATGTCAGTGGATAATTATTATTAATATTGATGTATAAACATCACAATGGGCATGACATATAGTGCTAAGAACCGATAGCCGATGGGGTGTGAAGGTGCTGGAGCGGCTTTCACGAATAGAAAAATCCGTATCCAGTCCGTAACCATAGGGACCCATTGACTTGTCATTGACCCATTGGTTATGATGGTGGAGAGTATCCGATGGATGTTGACTGTTAGAAATCGGCTTAAGAATAAAAAGGTCTTCATTCAGCAGTGGACATCAGTACACATGGGCAGTGGCATGGACAGAGATTACAAGTAGGGTATGCAAAGTGAGTGACACTTATCACGAAAACCTTCAATTATTTACATTTTTGTCAAATTGAGTGCTGTTGATGACAGGAGATCGCCTATGGTTTCAAATCTGTTGAGGAAAATGGTCGATTATGTGGCAATCATTTAATATGTTGGCCAAATTTCAAGGTTGCCTGGACGCACAGGGTATGCACTGCTTATATACATATATACGGAGAGCACGCCACTGCACATGGGTTGCAAGGATAATGATAAATATGAACAGTCCAACGTCAGAGTTACCTACTACTAAATTATTTTATGAGGTTTAACATAATCATTCTAGTTCTAATAATAACAAAAGTTCTTGATTATTATTTAATTTAATTTAAGCTACAAAATAGATTTAGGGAACTCTTTTTAATGCTATAAGAGGCACTTCTTTATTTTAAATTATGAATGTTTTTTTACGACGATTGCAAAGAATATACCTAATTACGAGTATCATAAAAAATTATAATCAATTGAGCATTTATCGGCTGAAATTGTTTCGGTGATTGTATCAATGATGTTATCACCCTCGCCTGTGATAGTTGGGTCTTTGTTTGCAACAATCTGCCGTTCGTCCATTGTGTTTGGCGGACAATAAAACACAATAAAAATTGCATATCTGTGCTACGAAACAAGGCTGTAGGCTAACAATGCAACACAACTTTTGCCAATGAAAAACGTAAGTTGCTGGATTTTCTATTATTTATTTACGTAATCAACATTTTTTTAGACATCTTACAACTCAGGACAATTTGAACCTGGAATCATCATTGCTTACATTAATTTCTCTCAAATCCACACTACCGTCTACATTACTAATTGCAGATAAGATAAAGTACAAACCTTTAATTATTTTATGATCTCATTTTGGTTAGTACAAAATTACTTATAAGTCCTTTATCATTCGATTAGATATAATCTTTTTGTATTCGAGAATTTTCTATGTTTAATGCTATAAAATGTTATCGTAGTCATAAGAATATAATTAAAGTGAATAATTTTTCCCAATTAGTCTTCAAAACTAAAACATAACAATAAAAAATATTCAAAAACGTGATATTTAAGTAGCAAAATTTTTCTACAAAGTCGGTGTGATCACTAACTTTATCTGAAATGGGTTTTCGTATAAAACGTGCCTTGTTAAATAACTATGCATGCACATGTTGATCACAACGAGGCAGTATGTGTGAATAATGTGTAATGAAAGAAGTATTTATTATATCTTACCAAAATAGATAAAAAGACACCTACATATAAAATGTGATAATCGCAATCAAAAGTTTTGTGATAATAATATTGTTGGAGGCCTTATCGTCCGGCGTTCAGTGGTTACGTGTCTACAAACCCGAGAACACACAAGATGGCGGAATATCGTGCAGGAAAATCAGGAATCAACGCCGACGCTCAGGCTAGAATCAATAGCAAGTATAACGACGATATTGGAGGTGAAATTTTGGAATGGATTAAGACGCTCACGGGAGAGCCAGCTAACACCTCTGGTAATGCCGATAATGTATACGAGGTACTCAAAGACGGAACACTTCTTTGCAAACTGGTTAATTCAATCCAAGAGGGCTCTGTCAAAAAAATCAACCAGTCCACAATGGCATTTAAGTGCATGGAGAATATTAACGCATTCCTGGAAGCAGCAAAGAAGTTAGGAGTACCACCACAAGAAACCTTCCAAACTATTGATCTATGGGAAAAGCAGAATCTATACTCTGTGCTGATATGCTTACAATCGTTAGGCAGAAAGGCTGGCAACTATGGAAAACCATCAATTGGTCCAAAAGAAGCTGAAAAGAATGTCCGCAACTTTTCCGAGGAACAACTTAAGTCTGGGCAAAACGTTATTTCGCTGCAATACGGGACTAACAAAGGCCAGCAAACTGGCATTTCGTTTGGCACAAGACGTCAAATTTAATTTAATATCTTACATAGTATTTATTTGTTCATTACTCTATTAAAATAAAATTTTCATTTTTTTATTAAACGCTGGACTTTTATTTCTTAATCTGCGGTCACCTTTTTGTGCGTATGTAGATAAGATAGGTATACTTTATTCGTTATCTCTATCAGAATTAAGGACACTTGGATACTGCATTCAATTATTTAATAGGAAAGCTAAAAGGAAAAAAATTAAGAAGTTTTTGATCAGTCATAAAATTCATATCTGTTAGTAAATTTTAATATCGAAAAGTTGTGGTTAAAATTATTGTAGTCATATTTATTATTACTTTTTTTTATGTATTGATTAAAGAGAATGATTAGGAAAACATATTTAGTTATCAAATAATTCTTTAGGAACTCTTATTATTAAATTTTCTTGCGTCATTAGAACGACGTGCGAGTACTTACTTTACAAGGAATCGATAAATATTGTGAAGGTTCTAATTTTATATGAAATGAGTTGTTAGTAAAGCAGGAGCCCATCAAATGGTAAGTGGCAATGACCAGCGAAATCGAAAATTTGATCACAATGCTAAAGCATGCTTATGACTAAGTCACCGTATTATACAGTAATAGCACTGCCTTCATCCACTAGTCAACTCAGCATACTCATCAATAACATAATTTATAAAAGAGCGATAGAAATTAGGAAGAGTTGGGTACTGACGACTTTAAAGATACAAAGTCACCGTTTGAATTACCTTATATCTTAAAGAACAGAATTTCTTTTAACGCCTGTTCATACATAAATGTTATTTTAGATGAATGCAGTAAGTGATATGCTGAAAGCAATAACTGACTGCTAGTAATTTAAGTAGTCCTATTTTAATAGTAACTTACATTGCTACTATTTGTTACCTCATCATTGCTTTATCGATCTAACCAGTGTATTCGTATCCTAGCAAAACTGTTGAAACGGTTGGTGCAAATAATTTTGTACTGGTCGGTACACAGTACACAGCATTATGCGTATAGCAAACGTTTGGAAGAATCGTTTCAGTGGTCTGTCTCTCGCGCCATTAAAGTTGTCGTTTATTGAACACCGAGTCGTAACTTCATATAGTTAGCAACTGAAGTGTGTGTGGTTCTTTTTTGGTGAACATTGGACTATTACGACAGTTGCCAACTACCACCAGGTAAGCTGTTGATTACAGAAAGACTTTCTACTAGGTGGTTTCTACCGCAGTGCCAGATATCGTCCCGTGAAACAAGAGTGTTATGCACTTTTGTGTTTCGGGATAAGGGCACTGCAGAGAAATTTACCGGGCATAAGAGGGCTTAAAATCTGTTGTCTCTAGTGTCGGGCGCAGTGTGGCATTGACGGAGAATAATATCTGTCTATCAGTTATTGGTCTTCATCAATACCGCTCTGTCATAGTCAGGCGTATCAATTACCATCAGGTTAGCGTCCGTACACTAATAACACAAAAAAATACTTTATTTTATTTATTCAAAAAGATAACATATTTAAATGCAAAGAACCTTCTGTACGATTACTTATAAATGTTAAATAATTTTGTTAGGCATATCTGCTACTTTTTAAGCAACCTTTTTTGTTTAGATTCCTAATAATGACGTCATGTAGTTAAAAATACACGCCGCTGTTAAATGTTAGCACCCTAACGGAAGGAACGGTCACGCGCCTGTGGTTAACGGAAACACGGATATCCGAACCCTATGTATATCAACATCGTAAGTGACGATAGTTTACTCTACGAGTGAGTGATCAAACAAACATTGAGCGCAAAGGAAAGTCATATTATCTGGAATACAGCAGGCTAATTATTGTGATAAACATACAGTTAAAGATACCAAAAAACAAAAGTCTTCTTCATACTACTGTATTTCGTGGAAAGTGAGCTTTACTTAAAACATTTATGTATTTCAAATTCAATATTGTAACTTAGGTATCAGCAAATGCTTAGCTTGTTTGCTTTAAGAAATACTTTCACTAAAATTAGACATGAATACAAAAATTAAAGTGAAAGTGTAGGTATATTACAAATCTTAAACCATGACTTTCGTAACGAAAGAACGCCTATTATAAAAAGCATTTTATTTATTTAGAAAGTGATCAAAAACTTTTGTACAATGGAATAATTAAGTTTTCACTATTTACGTAAAAGTGATTAATGGTCCATTAAAAAACCTTGCTCTGACGTAATTATAATCTTAATTACAGGTTCATAATTAGAATACGAGTACTGCTACAAGTATTACAAATGCTGCCACAAAATATTCGCAATCTTGTATGCTTAGCAAATTTTATTTTTTATTTATTTATTTTAGACAGCCAACAAGGATACATGTTTATACTTAGCCAATTTACAGTATCATAAATGTCTTTACATAGTTAAGCTCATGCTAATGCATAGTACTCCAAAACAATTTTCTAGCTCTGTTTATTCCCACGTTATGTGATATTGATCGTTGTTGCAAGGCTTCCGTTGACGAACGACACGGTACGCCGCCTTCGGTTGCGCACTTAGTTCTTGACCGAAGGCTCTGTACCGTTACTCAATGGCTACGACCAGATTATCTATCACTAACGGGATGATATCCGCTTCGAGCGCAATCTCTGTTTGCATTCATCGTATTTCCCCCTTGCAGTCGTTTAAGTAACGCTTTAACTTCTTTCGTGAAAGCTGCAACACGTATATGTGATTATGATACGTCACGTCGCAAACTACCTGAACGGGATTAACTAAAGAGAAAGTGGCCCGCAAATGCAACTCTCCACGGCACAGCAATGTAAACTACTACGCGAATTATGACCTATATTAAACACTCAAATAAAAGTGATACAATTTAAATGGATCAGCTGTTATAAACTTATGAATTTTTATAACAGCAAAATATATGGCTTTGTTCTTCAAACATAACATCTGCGATAATTTTGAATAACGCGTAGGTACGGTGTCTGCGCAGCTTCATGCTTGCATTACGCCAAAAAAGCAGTCGCCATCACAGTCTACTTATTTTGGCGTTAAATAACAATTTGTTAAGTACTTCACCAAAATCACTAAAATAATAAATCTTGTTGACCTAGTGTAAATCATTACCTTGCGTTTAGTTTTTGTTACAATTTATTTATATTGTTCTTACTCGTACTAGTCCTTATTAAAAAAGCTTTAAATTATATACATATATTTAGTATATGCATACCTATGCTATTTCAATTCATACTGGAATATATTTAGTGTTGATGACACGTCATACGAGAAGGGGGGCAAGCTCCAATTGATATGGCCCTGTGAATTTCCCAGCGATGATTTATTCGTTAACCTGCATGTATTGATTCGGATTGACCTCATTGGTCAATCTCCTTGTGTCAATTGACTGCAATGCGCACTGGCTTTATGTATTTAATTATTTGTTGTTGATCGTTTTCCAACTGTAATGGATAAACAAAAGAAGGAAGTAGGATTAAAAGGTCCAATTAGTTGTGTTGTAAAAATTGGTAATAACCATCGCTGTATCCTTGCAGTGAAATAACGCAATAAAAGACGTCATTAGGCTCCATAGAGTTTCTTTTGTGGAGTCTAGAATATATAATACTTCAAAATTAGGTTACAAGAAAATTAAAATCATATAAAACATAACAACTATAATTATGAGATACACGTTTAAAAACACTCTTTGCGGAATAGGCATTATAGTTCCACGCCGGTGAACCTCAGATTTCTTGTGTTAATATCGGAGCACAATATCTTGTATCGCTTACGTTGTTAACAACCTAATTAAACAGTTTTTCTCATTGTTATAATTTGTAACTTGTCGGTTACTTTCTCCGTGAAGTGTTAAGTGATGGATCAATACTTTTGACTGCATTTATTTTTGGAGGTATTTTTTTGTTTACTATTTACAACTTGTAAATGACATAAAATAATGTAATTAATTTGTTTTAATAATGTGTTTAAAAAATATTATATTCGAGTATTCAAGTCGTAATCCTCATGTCAGTATGCGTATTTTTGAATCAACAATAATAATATGCACTTCTTTATAATTATTAATTTTATAAGTTAATGACGTAACTTTGTACCTAGTAAAAAAACTAACAAGTTAAGTAATATGAAATCAGTTTTTAATGTACACACATAACTATATTAAGTATGCTTATGTATGTAAACCGTTGAAACGGCTTATGCATTCTTGGACGGAGTCGCTTGAGATTAGCGGAGCAAGCGCAAATGTACCAGTCGCAAACCGTTTGGTCAGAATTGGCCCAGCTAATGACCGACATAAACTCAAAACCAGTTTGGAAACTGCCTTTGAATGGGACGAATCTGCTTCATCCTTGGCATTGAAGCCAGCCGGTGACTAATAATCAATACTTTATTTGAACTCAAACACGTCAGTTACGTCAGTGACCCTTGCGTGATAGTAATAAATTACACTCATGGCTTGTTTAATTGTTAATACTTACTACTACCTCAACGTGCGTAATAACTGTACCCAGTTAATAAGATGATTCGGAAATCTTATTTCATACATGGTATATATATTGCGTTAACAGTTTAAATTTGAGTTAGTCACCTACCTATTTAACGCACTCGGAGTTTGGTACCTGTACAATATCTAACGCTTAGCTTTTTCAAATTTGTTACGCAAAACTTCTAATCGCAATTTTCAATTGTCTTACTCGTACTGCCATTGTGTTAAATTTAAACGGCAGCGGTGGCATTTGTAATCGGTAATAATATACTAAACATGTGTTTCCATGGCAGTCTCTCACTTTTGTTTCCCGTTCGTATTATTCATTGTGTCAATTTAAATTACGACTGCCAATTGTTCGAGAATATAGCAGACACACTATGGGAACGTATGTGTAATGTGTATGTGTGCTTAATTATTTAGATCAATATTTTTTGTCTAATTGACATTAAGTGGACGGGGCAAACAGAAAACACAAACTATCTTTATTGTGTCTCAATAGGCCCAGTACGCTCACCTAGTGCTACCTAGCCGTACCTGACCATGACAGATGCAGAGTTGAAGGAAATTAATAACAGTAGGTAGTCATTATTTTCCGTCGACACTACCCAGCGCCCGTCGCCCGAGACCACAGACGCTAGGTCACTTATATAATTTTACTAGCTACAGTGCCCTCATCCCGAAACACAGAAGAGCAAAACACTCCTATTTTAACGGATGATATCTGGCACTACTGTTGTACCTTCCTAGACGATTCAGTACTGAGTCTACTACTTAGTATAAATGTTTTTGAAATTACATAGCCACTATTTAATACTAGCTCTCAACTGCTTCATATAATAGGTACCTATACCTATAATACCTGGGACATCTAGTAGCTCCGAGTAATGCAAAGAACGAGAACTTCCTTTAGGAAACAACATATTTTAATTAACTTTTATCACGATTTGTTTAGATATCCAATATATTCACGGTGAAAAACTTCGTAGTGTGAATGAATAGGATAGAAATCGCAACTTTTCTTGTTCAAGCTGCCTTTTTAAATAATAATGGCAGGCGTTGGTAGTACCTGCTATATTCCAGATATCCAGTCCACAAAAACAATTCCATAGCCCAGTATCATATTACCAATTTATATTTATGTAAAAATACGATTGTACCTCCATAGAAATGTAGAGAAAATTAAAACTTACTTTAAAATATTTTCAAATAAAATCAACTCAAATTTATTTTGACTTAATACGACTTTTTCTTCTCTATTTTTGGCACAAACCCGAAAATCATAGTCGTTTGGTAGAAGTATAAGTTTGCAAATTTTCAAGCCATATTCTACCAAGGTACCCTTATATCTCGGGAATCTCTTGTGGACTATTCCTAAAATTTGGCATATGGTTGGGACTATTTCATGACAATTTCTTGGAATTTAAACGAATTCGATAGGCTTTACCGTTTGCGTGCACCAGAAGTGAGGATTACAGCTTGACGTTCAAGCCATAATCTTCACCAAACTATAGCTATAACTCTGAAACTAAAGTGGTACTATTTTTTTACTTCTGCGACTATTTCAGGACTATTTTTTTTGCGTTGGCAAAATTAGTTTTCATTGAAATTTCAAATTGAAGGTCACAGCTTGAAAGCACACGTAGGTGAAAGAATGATAGTCATAAAAGCTACACACCGGCTTATGCGACTATTTACTTATAAACATAGAACCAGGGATTTTTATGTAGCAATAATGTAATTATTACTATACTAATAAATAGATACACAAACTTATTTGTTGGTACTTTGTCAAGAAGCCACGAGTTAATAAATTATCGCCAGCGCGTGATCGAATTTAAATTTAACATTTACGGTGTACTTACCTTTATTTTGTCTTATCAGTTATATTTCCTGTAATATTTAGGGCTATTTTACATTTAAATTGACATGATAAATTAAGGTCACAAGGGGCGTCCGCATCAATGCTAAAGCGGCCGAGAAAGCGGCACATTTCCTTTGACGATATTGCTAGGTCACGATTACGGCTTACAATAACTTCCAAACCCTAAAAATAAACCTTCACACCTGCACCCTTACTAAGAAATGTCACGGCAAAAGGTCTCACCATAATCAGGGCATAACGGCGTTCAATGTCATGTGATATTATTCCCATTTGTATAATGCAGAGTAATGACCAAATACGGCATAAATAAGACATTTACGTCAGTCATACAGAACAAAGTATTTAAGAGATTATTCACACCTTCGTTTATATAGTTTTTAATCTTGTTTGATTGGTTACATAGAATAAAACTAGTGTTTCCGCAAAAACGATTTAATAACGACCAACCATCAAATAACAAATACCTAAAATAGTACTTGTGTAAGGATACTTTCTATATTATGTACTCGTATAATATATAATTTTAATGTACACTGTAGTAGTGTACTATGGCGCTATACTGCTACTATGTTATAATGTGAACGTGATGTATAGGGCGACTCATTGACTTTCATCATTTAGTGGTTAATATTACCGTAAACGGCCTCGCTGGTCCAATGCATTCATCGGATTGGTGACAAATGTTATATTGAATGAACGTCGGATTCCAACTAGTACCAATCTTGGGATGGTACTTGTAAAAACGAAACCCCAGTCCTTAGGTTAATGAGTCTTCGCGGTGTGTCGCGAATCTCCCCATATCCATGCGGTATACATAGGAAGATTTTTTCTCTATATAGATCATTATGGATTGGTTGATTGATTGTGGTAAGGATGGCTTGGGTCCCAAGAGTTTTATTCTGATACCCTTGCTGAGAGTGTCATTGGTGTAGAGTGTAGACTGTCGCCTTCCGATCTGGAGGTTGCAGGTTTAAATCCCGCCACGTACCAATGTTTCTCGAACTCTCGAAATTACATGTATGTTATCCAACGCTCTTACTGTAAAGGAAAACATCATGAGGAAATCTGCGTACGCCTGCGTAGAAATTCAAAGTATGTGCGTGAAGTCGAATTGTCCGCACTGGACCCGCGTGTACGACTACGGCCTGCTCACCCGTGCCTCGGTGGGAACGTGTAGGTATTGAGCTGATGATGATGGTGACCCCTTGCAACCCAAACAAGTAAGAAGCAAATAGAATACATATACACTAAATATTCTATTTGCTTTTCTTTCGTGACATTAACTTCTCATGTCACAAATGTTAAGCATAAAAGCAGGTGAATATATAAGAAACCCAATATATTACGCCTCATGTTTAATTGGCACTATTTGGGTCACTGTTGAAAGGCTTCTTTGACGTATTAGTGGTTCCCTATTTAACGCAAGTACAGAATAGTTGTGTATTTAAATATTAATTATTCTCAATGTCCCATGCAGATGATTTCGAAAATACATTGGTACGTGGCGGGATTTGAACCTGTCCAAACCAATGAGCCACCGACGATACGATTTTTAAATTAGGTATCTGGGGGGTTACCCCCAGTAGTCGAAACATTGTTATCTTTCAGTTTGCAGTGAAGGCATTACTAAATATTTCGTAATTACGACGGTTTGCAGCCACGATAATCAGAACGAGAGAGGCTACGCTTTCATTTGCTTACTTATTTCGTATGGCTGATCTCGATAATGTACTTCTTATTTATCTACGCTAGTTTTCCATTGTTCTGTTTATACTTTGTTTTTATGATTTTTCCTTCAACTATCTTTTATTATAGTTTGTTACCTGGATATGGATGGAGTACACACCACCATGTAGCACCTACAAGTGCTGACTACAAGTAGAATACATTTCAAGTTCGTAGTAGTCGTAGATTTTCTGTTTTGTCTATTGATATTGACCTGTTTTTAACCCCCGACGCAAAAAGAGGGGTGTTATAAGTTTGACGTGTTTGTCTGTGTGTCTGTCTGTGGCACCATAACTCCCGAACGAGTGGACCGATTTTGATTGTTTTTTTTGTTTGAAAGGTCATTTAATCGAGCGTGTTCTTAGCTATGTTTATTATAAAATCGGTTAAACCGTTTATAAGATATAGTGGATTAAAGTGGGAATGAAAAACCGATTGTTTGCAAATATGCCCGAATGGGGTATCAAATGAAAGGAAATGATTCGTACATTACAATAGCTAAGTTTAATTAAAATCGGTTCAGCCGTTTATAAAATATAGGGGATGAAAGTGGGAATGAAAAACCGATTGTTTACAAATATGCCCGAGTGGGGTATCAAATAAAGGGAATGATTCGTACATTACAATAGTAAGTAAGTAAAAACAGGGGTGTTATAAGTTTGACGTGTCTGTCTATATACTAAAATCTAACTTAACCTAACCTACCTAAAAAAGTATGAAATAAAAATTAAATTAAAAATTTAAAAAACCCCCTACACAAGAACTAATAATTTCCCTTTAAAAAGTAAAAAATAATAAAAGAAACTTATCCAACCTTAGGTAACCATCTTATGAAAAATATCGTAGATAAGAAAGAAATAATTAGGAGCGGTCCCCCCAACGCAAGGTTTTTTTTAAAATTATTAATAGATTCTTAGGTACTTTAACATTAAGTTTTTACTAGCATTCCCTCGATAAAAAGACAAAAACGTACTTTCAGGCTCTAGAATTTTAATGATGTTAATTATTATTAAATTTTGGGTAAGTAGGTACTTAATTAATGTAAAGTTGTGGTTACCCCAATATGATTTTGTAAACTAATTACTAATACGTGGAGGTTTCTAATTAGTATTGTACTCTTATCGTATTGTTATACTTTTATATAGTGTCTATTGAAACTGTAAATCATCCAAAAATAAATGAATACTAGCTTCACAAGTTAATTGTGAGCTAGGGGATGGTTGAAAAAGATGTATAGTCATCTTTATTTCTAACATTGTTTTGGTACTTTTTTCACCCTGGGACTTACTTTTATTTTTACACTACACCTGTCAGTGAGCAAGTTGTCCTGTTAATTTTAAATAAAATGAATATAGTTATTAATGATTGCAATTTTGTAAAGTTGAAACAGTTATAACAATCATTTTTTAGTAAATACAAAAAAATTTTTAAACCTATGTGAAACCCGGTAGCAGTTAGTTGTTGTTACATGGAGATTAATGTATGCGCCCGTATTATAAAGTTGCCATTTTTTGCTTCCGCTTCTTGCACCGTGACGGCATGACCACTGTTTTATCTTCCCATCTTGCGTCATTTGCACGAAAGTGTTATGCCATTCGTCACGAAAGTGAGTTAATCATATTCCACACTAACAGCTCCGCTAAGTCTAACATGTTATTATTATATTACATAAACAAATTCACTTTATGACAATGAAATCTACTAGATTTTTCTGTCAGCTGTTTTATAAGTATTTTTTATTATGTAGTCTAGTTCCAGAAATCCATACTACACACATGCCACATATTAATTTATTCATTAGTATGTAACTAATGAATGAATGAAATGATAGATTAATATGTGGCAAAAATTGTGAGCGAATGAAATAAAATTGTTTGTTTCTTGTTGCAGTAAACAATGACGATCGACAAGCAGTTAGTGTGGGTGCGGGACCCCAACGAGGGGTTCGTGCTCGCACGGCTCCACGAGCTGATGGGCGAAGAGGCGGACGTGTTCCCTGTTGATAATAAGCACCCAAGAAGAGTTTGCAGTTTCGAGGACATATTCCCAGCTGGTGATCCTTACAAGGATGTGGACGACAATTGTAAGACTGACCTTTTTATCTCAAAATCAATCATTTCTTCTACATGAATATTTCGACAGTTTATTGTTATTAAATTAAATATCAGCCAATATTTCCCCAGACAAAATGCCTGAAATCTTACTCGACTCAATATGAAATTTGTTATAAAAGATCGTAGGTATTTGCAATCATCGCATGACAAAAGTCAATTATTTACAGGTGAGCTGATGTTTCTGAATGAGGCCACTCTACTAAACAACATCCTAACACGATACAAGAAGAATAAGATATACGTAAGTATGGGTAGTACGCAATCAGCGAGCATTGATTGACACACATACGAAACCATACACTGGAAAAGACGACTTCGTAGTACGACGTACGATTACCTTTTATTTGTTAACATATTTTAATCTTACTCTAAAGCAAATAGCTTCTCCGTTACTATTTTTAATACTTATTACCGGAAGTGTCACCTACCTATTGGTAGGTAGGTGACACTTCCGGTGTCCTCGTTGTTCATGGGCGAAGATGATCACTTTCCATCAGCAGACTCACTTGTTCTTTTACCTCCTATGTAAACAAAAAGCACCAATGTTATTGGGTACCATCATACCCACACATATGATTTATGTTAGGTCCTCCGAGATAAAGAATAATATCCTCAGAGAAAGTTTAAATATGTATACAAGTGCATACTTATATCTAAATATAATATGTTTTATGAGTCATCTTTTCAAGTTTGTGTCACCTTGAGTTAATCTGCCTGCACTGTGTCGAACAATGGGCAAAGATAACATTTACGTGGGTAACATACTCGTAATATATTTTGTACTAAGTATTTGACCGATTTAATGAATTCAAGTTCAAGCATACCTAAATAATCATGATGAATTAGTTTCATGAGATAATAAGTGGTATTAATATGCAGGACTACTAGATACTCGAATAAACAATGAACTTTGAGTATATTTGGTGCCAAATATCAAGCATGTTAAAATCATATGCTTAAACTATTTTACAAATGAAGACGTATGAAAATACAGAGAACGGGCTCGTTACTTAGTAACTAAGTGTTGTCTAGTTATCTATCGTAGTGCTAGATAACGTCCTTTAGAAACGAATTTACTATTCTGTTTTGGAAAGAGGACATTTCAGTGAAACGAAACCTATATCTTTATCTCTAGTGGGACGGGCGCAGGGTAGTGTTGACGGAAAATATTACTATGTACTGTCATTTATTTCCTTCAATACTGTATCAGTCATGCATATGAATGATATAATGACGAATAAAAAAAGCGGATGGAATCTCGCTGACAACAAAAGTGTGTCAAAATTCCAGCCAGTTGTGAACTGGACTATATAATTGTCTATACCAATAAATTATATTTGTTTTTTTTTATTATTATTTTGTATTATTATGTCATTATATATTTTTTTATAAATTATTAACATAAAAATTATAATACTATTCACTTTATTATTAAATACAAAATATTGTACGGTTCACTGAATGTGTTTACAGACGTACGTCGCAAACATTCTTCTAGCAGTAAATCCGTACGAAGACATTCCAGATATGTACTCATCCAACACTATAAAGAAATATCAAGGAAAATCTTTGGGAGAACTACCACCTCACGTGTTTGCTATAGGTAAGTTAAAAAGTAATGAGTATAATAATAATAAGTTTCATTTAAATATAAATTTTGTATGATTAGGAATGAACCCTAATCATAAATTTCGAAAGTAAATATGTGAGCGAACATAATGAACTAATTCATGGAAAATAGTAAAAAATGTGACTTGATTTTTCATAATTATATTTTTCTATATCTATGGCCAGCGAACTTAATCAAGGTTAATTCATCTTGAAATGAATGTATGTATACAATTTTGACATCAACATTAATTTCATTTATTGACCAATTGTTGTGTCTACTCAATCAACCTTAAAGAAACGTAATGAGCTCTCTTTTAGATCTCATACTTTTTCTGTTCCATGAAATTAATTATAATCACCTAATTGAATTGGTTTCACTTTTTCTATATACACTTCATTTATTTGTAACAATTGTGGTTTTACAGCCGATAAAGCGTTCCGAGATATGAAATCTTTCAAGCAATCCCAATCGATAATCGTATCGGGGGAGTCGGGCGCGGGAAAAACAGAATCAACGAAGTACATATTGAAATATTTGTGCGACCTATGGGCGAAAGGTGCTGGGCCGGTGGAACAGAAGATTCTAGACGGTGAGCCTATACATCCGAAGAATAATCAGGAAACAACATTGAAAACGAGCCACAGTAAAAATGAATCAATTGACATAAACACTACAGTTGCATATATACATTTCATGTTATTGGACATATGCTACAACTCATTGCCATGGTTAATTTGGTACACAACACAATTTTATTATTATACTAATATCATTATTGATACATGAATGCTTGTTAACTTGTTAAGACACTGCGCGTTAGTAACTTCAAAGATGTTAAATGTATATATTACATATGTATGTATATAAGACAGGTGATGTCTTTAAATAAGGCGTTAAATAGCTTTCATTCTAGATAATTTACTTTTTCGGGTATTTTTTTGTACATAAATACCCTGTTTTCTTTAATATATTGATGGTACGAGTATTAATACTCGCATACTAAATTAATCTCTGGAGCAGGATTTACAGCCGCGACTTATAGCACCGAAAATATTTACTAGAATCATTCATTGTTAGTCATTGAAAACATTAGATTTTCCAAACATTATATTTAAGTGCGCTTTTTAATAAAAATATTGTTTAAAAAAATGTTGTGGACATAAACAGATTTTACGGCAAGTTCGTTAACCCTTTATTTCACAGCTAATCCAATACTGGAGGCGTTTGGCAATGCTAAAACGACGCGTAATAACAACAGTTCTCGTTTCGGCAAGTTCATGGAAGTCCACTTTAACAATAAATACCAAGTTGTGGGTGGGCACATCTCGCACTACCTACTTGAAAAGTCCAGGATTTGCACTCAAAGTGACGAAGAGAGGAATTACCATGTGTTCTACCTTCTCTGCGCTGGTGCACCGCAGGAACTTAGAGCCAAGTTAAAGATCACGAAACCGGATGACTATCAGGTTAGTCAGTACTTTTGATAATTAAAGGTGTTTAATTATTTTACTTTTTTTTTTAAATACTAACTAAACATTTCTTCAAAAAATAAATATTGAACTGATATTTTAGATTAGAAATTTCAAGTTATATTGTAAATGGACCGCTTTAATAATAGAACAATTCACAATAACATATAATTCGAAAATTAGGCGCAATACTACATGTTAATATATTTGATACTATTTGTTTTTTTTGTTTTTTCTAATATTTGTTTAAGGCGCAACCTAAGTAGTACTTTTATGAGACGTGGTCGTCGTTCCAGAGTACTTATGTGGTATGGACTTGAAACATTTTTATCTTTTTAACGTGCTAAAATATTTATTTCAGTATCTTAAAAATGGCTGTACACAATACTTCACAACAGCGGCTTCAGAAAAGAAAATCAGCGCCAGCCAAAAGACCAAACAACAGGTAGCTAAGGGCGGCCTGCGGGATCCTATATTGGATGACGTGGAAGACTTCCAAAGACTTAATCAGGTAAGCGGACTTGCAATAAATGCATTTGTTGTTTGAGTTACATAGAAAGTAGATGGTATTAAATAAAGTTACGAGATATTTTAATATATTGTGTTATATAATATGAGTAGATTATTTCAAACTTATTCAGATAGCTCATCTGTAGGTGCTAATACTCTCACCTTAAATACACCCACTCAGGTCAGGGAAATCTCAAAATAATCACCTTACTTGCTTAAGTACTTGTTGATTAACCTTAAATCTTTATAACTAATTAAACCTTGGTATGGACAAATATGGGTTATTGAATTGTTTTTATCTTCTAGGTGTTACTAGACAATTTTCACGTACTTTTACTCTAAAAAGAAACTCTTTGGATTAACAAAATTGGTCGCCTGCTTTCCAATTAGCTCTTTAAAATATTTAACGTCCCTTCTGTATGTGCAGGCACTAACACGCGTCGGTCTAACAGAAGACGAGAAGAACACGGTGTATTCGATAGTGGGGGCGGTTCTACACTTGGGGAATATCGAGTTCGAGGAGGACGCGGGTCCACGAGGCGGTTGCGGTGTTTCGTCAGGTTCAGAGTCTGCTTTGGCTGCGGCTGCTTCGCTACTCGGTGTTGACGCCGGCGAGTTACGAATGTCGCTAGTGTCTAGACTTATGCAGAGTTCGCGGGGAGGAATCAAGGGGACCGCTATCATGTGAGTGCAAAATCTGTGTCCATTTAGGACGCACTGACTTGTTTAAGGTTATGGTCGAAGGCATCCGAGGATCCTCTAAGTGACAGGCTGATTACAAAGCTGTTATTTTTTCTACTGATCATTCTTAACCTTAAAAAAATGATCAAGTGCCTACTAATCGAACCTCTGCAAAGGGCCAAATAACTGAAAAAATCTCAAAAAAGTTGTGAATGAGTGTTGGTTTTGGTTTTTGTTACCGTTAAAGCACACTTAATTTGTGTTTTAGAGTTTTACTGATAACCCCAAATATGATTAGCATTTAGATCACAATATACTGTAAAAGTGTGACGTCACAACGATATATTATTTTTGTTGACATGTTCATCTCGTCATCAACGGTGTGGACTCTAGATTATATGCTCTGTAAGTCTAAGAGAACGACATGTATAGGCTTCTAAGATCGCTGGTTGCTGACGAATTTAACCAATTTGAATGAGGACCAGGATATTGGCTACAACCAATAATGATAACTATTTCTAGCAGTGAATTTGGGTAGGATGAACCAAACAACTCCTCATCACGACTCAATCACTGGACAGTAGAACCACTTTATGATTGTCACTAAATGTCATTAACATCTCGAAATATGTAATAAAATATGGTTTGCAGGGTACCACTTAAGACTTACGAAGCAAACAACGCGCGTGATGCCCTCGCTAAGGCGGTGTACAGTCGGCTTTTCGACTACATAGTACATCGTATCAACATCAGTATTCCGTTTCAAGCGTCGGCTTATTATATCGGAGTATTGGATATTGCTGGATTCGGTAAGACTTTTTTATTTCATTAAGTTTCAAAACATATTTCACACTATTAAGTTTAGTTACCGGTAGGTATATACGTTATCGCGTACAGATGAATAAAATTTCTGTATTATTTGTACTACTATAATCTAAAAACTAATATATGAGTATGGAGATATATAACCATACGAATGTTTTTATTTTAAAATGCTTGCAAGTTGAGTTGTAATTATATTCAAGTATTTTTGTTTGTGTTTATATCATGCGATAACTTACATTTATTACATTTTCCAGTACAACTAAGTTAATTTATTACAAAAAAAATTAAAGATAAATGTTGCTGTGTTTCCTCCTGTGTTCTATTGCTCCTATTTGTAAGTTGTTAACCTAGTAGTTCAATAAAAAATGTAAACCATGTATGTATCTTCCAGAATACTTCAAAATGAATAGTTTCGAGCAGTTTTGCATCAACTACTGCAATGAGAAACTACAGCAGTTTTTCAACGAGCGCATTTTAAAGAACGAACAAGAGTTGTACAAGAGAGAGGGGCTCAACGTACCGGAGATCCGATTTGTAGACAATCAAGACTGCATCGGTAAGATAAATTAAATAACTTTATGTCTGAACCATTTAACCGCCATGAATCAAGTCTCAATAGAAAATATCGGCATTTAATAGGTTACCAAAATCTGTATGATTACCATGTTACAAGCTTAGATAAGCAATAAACTAACGAGATACACATACTTTGAAACATGTTATATTTATTACATAAAATTATTTATTAAAATTTTTACCTTAACGCGTCAAAGGGTACAAAATTAAAAGCACGAGCATACTACAATGTCACGATGACATGTAGCGAGCGACGTGATTATGAATGAAAATGTCGCCCCTGACACGAAGGGAAGGGAATTCTGCTACGGACACTTGAGATTGTGCATCTAGTTTGTATATTGTTTCTCTTAGGGGTAACCAGTCCTCATTAGTCATCATCATTAGGGCATATTAAAATTATATATATGTCATGAAGTGAACGGAATGATCAGTTCGCTCTCCACAAGGGGGATAATCGCCATCTCAAACATTATTACAATTTTACTTCGCCTTTTCTGTACACAAATGCTGACGTATCATTATTGTAATACTGTTTTATGAGGTGGCGGTACCCCCTGGTAAAAGAAAGAAAGAAAGAATCTTTCTTTCTTCTTTCTTATTACCTACAGTACCCTCATCCCCAAACACAAAATTGCAAAAGACTCCTATTTTACGGGCACTGCTAAAATATAGACTTAGTATTAAATCTACCACTTAATGAAACCAATTTATTCTACGTACGGTCTCCTTTTATTTTATTTATGAAAATAGTCACGAGTAGAATTGCTCGATGTTTTTTTTACAGATTTGATCGAAAGTAAAAACCATGGAGTATTCCATCTACTGGATGAAGAGTCAAAGTTGCCGAAACCTGAATTCGGACACTTCACTCACTCTGTTCACAAGCAGCTTGGCGGTAATAATAATAACAGGTATGTCTAACACACTACTTGTTTGTAGCTAAAATATTTTTACTACGTGAATTTTGATGAACTCTCCTTTATTAGGCTTCCATAAAAATATTCCATAATATAAGTACAATAATAGGTCGAATAAAGGCCAATATGTAATTTAGACTGTATATGTTTGATAAATATCTATTGATTCTTAAACACCCACTTAATAAACATATATACTTAAATATATTTTGTACAGAAATGTACCGAACCCGAAACTTCTCAATGAATCGTTAATAGAATAATTATACAAAAATATTAAATATAATTTGAATTTTAATCGGATATTCATTCAATTTGATGACATTTAGGTTGCAGCTTCCTCGTGCATCTCGATTGAAAGCCCACCGTACTCTGCGTGATGACGAAGGTTTCCTTTTGAGACATTTCGCCGGGGCTGTATGTTACAACACGGTAATAAAGCCAAATTTTTATGTTCATTTAATATTTCATAAATTTCAAAATACATGTTTTAAAAAATGAAGTGTCAGTATTATGTTAGTACATACTTAAAGAAATATCCCTTTAACATTTTCCAGAGTCAATTTATAGAGAAGAATAATGATGCTCTTCACGCTTCTTTGGAATTCCTCGTGCAAGAATCTAGAAGTACACTTGTTCAACAACTATTCCAAAGCACTGATAACAATAACGCCAAAGGAAAATTAAACTTTATATCTGTTGGAGCTAAGTTCCAAACCCAGTTGGCTCAACTCATGGACAAACTAAAGGAAAATGTAAGTTTAATTTTCAACAAAATTTAAGTAAGCGACCGCGTAGGTACAAATTCGTCTGCGTATCTTCTATCTCACTATTCTCTCTAATCATTTAGAAGATGTGTATTTTTTGTAACGTAACGACGTTATATTACGGCTTACCGTGACACAACATCGTTAATAATTAATAATTATGAGCCTCAATAAATGGATTATTACTTTGACTTTGTTAGCAATACTGTAGCAGAAGTTACCATGAAATATTTTGACGTTTGCATGCTACAGTAAAGTTTAACTCGTTTTGTGGGTCTACCGAGTGCTTGCTTGTATTTAAAACCGGTGAGGAATAAAAAATATACAGAGTACTGATTTGGACCTTCGACAATCTCACTCAGTAAAACACAAAGCGTCCACGCCGGTTTTTCGAGACCTTATACCAAAGTATTACTCAAACCCCTTATTGTGCCTTCTTAACGAAGAGTGCTTATGTCGGGTTTTTGGCAAATTGACTTCAGACCTTTTCAAAATCCATTTATACATTATGACTTTCAATAAAAAATACTATATAGAACATAGAATCGATAAATTAATAAAAGCGCGAATAATTTATTAATTATGTAATTTCGATAACTGATAAAAGCTCTTGAGTCCACCGAAAATTGTTAAGATACTAAAAGACCGTATAAGTCGATACCCATTTATCATAAAAGTCCCAAAACCGACTTTGCACTTTGTTACAAAGTCAGTATGTTCGAGCCCATATGATGTGTTATTGGCAGTATGCTGTAATCCGAGCATGCTATTGCAGGGTACGAATTTCGTGCGTTGCATAAAGCCGAACTCGCGTATGGTGGGCCGTGAGACGGAGGGCTCGCTGGTGTTGGCGCAGCTGCAGTGTAGCGGCACCGCGGCCGTGCTCGAGCTCATGGAGCACGGGTACCCGTCGCGGGCGCCTTCCACGACTTGCACGCCATGTACGCCTCCTACTTGCCAGCCAAACTCAGCCAGCTGCCGCCCAAGATATTCTGCGAGGTATGACACACGAAACGTGAAATGGAACTCTTTGCCTCCTTTCCCTGATCATTACAACTTGGCCGTCTTGAAGGCACGAGTGAATAGGCTGTTTCTAGGCAGGTATAATCGATTCGCGGCCGCATCAGCACTTACAATCGGGTGAGATGGCGTCAAATTGGGTTAACGAGTAGAAAACCTATTGTCATCGGCCGCATCATCGATAAATATAGTAGATAAAAAAAAACGTATACAGACCTCTGACACATGAACCATACATATATGAACTTGGAGCATTACATAAAGCCGAACTCGCGTATGGTGGGTCGTGAGACGGAGGGATCGTTGGTGTTGGCGCAGCTGCAGTGTCAGCCAGCTGCCGCCCAAGATATTTTGCGAGGTATGAAGACACAAGCCGGCGACCCATTGTGAATGGTAGAGAAATCGGCTACTACGGCTCGGGGTAATGGCTAAGGCCTGAATAGTCGACTACTACACCAAGGGTTCCTGGTGCGGGCAGGACAAACATTTGTGTGCATTATCATGTCTGTTTTTAATGGTCTGGGTGTTTGTATGTATAATATGTATGTGTTTACATAAAAAACAAGTATATAAGTATGTTTATCCGTTATTAAGTATGTTTATAACTAGTTTGGCGCTAGATGGCGACGTTTTTTTTAGAATTATTAAATGATTCTTAGGTACTTTAACATTAAGTTTCTTTTATTATTTTTTACTTTTTAAAGGGAAATTACTTAAGTTCTTGTGTCGGGGGTTTATTAAATTTTTAATTTAATTTTTGTATACTACATACTTTAACAGCCTTGTTAGTTGATCCGAAAGGACCGAAGCCTGTCAGTCCACTGCACAACTTCGTACATTCACCATGATAATGATGGGTAAAATAATATATAACCTGTACCGCTTGTATATCGAAGTGTTTTCTTCTTCTTGCACTTCTGTGTTTCGGGATGAGGGCACTGTAGCTTGTAAAATTACCGGGTATGAGAGACCTAACATCTGTTGTCTCGGGTGTCGTTCGCAGTGCGGCATTGGTGGATAATACCAACTGTTTATCAGTTGTTAGGCGTATCATAAATCATCAGGAGAGTGTTCGTTAAAAAAAAAAATTGTTTTGGCAATACATCACTTAATAAGTTATTAAGATGTAAGTTTAATAATGTAGTTACCATACAAGTAGTAATAATACTGAAGATCTATATGGTTACTTCATAGCGAGGTAATGCTAACTGCATTCGTTTTTTAGTAGGCACAAAGAATATTACTTACCGTTAAATTTGCGCAATTCCAGGCAATGATCCACAGCTTCGGATTGTCAGACAAAGACTACAAGTTCGGTGTGACGCGCGTGTTCTTCCGGCCTGGCAAGTACTCTGAGTTCGACAGCATCATGAGATCGGACCCCGAGAACTTGAAGGCGGTGGTGGACTCGGTGCTGGCGTGGCTAGTCAAGTCGCGCTGGCGCCAATCTATATTCGCCGTGCTGTCAATTGTCAAGTGTAAGTAAATTATTAATTGTTGTCTGTAATTTGTTAGTAACAATGTATTTAAATACTGGCACTGATACTTTAGTGGCAAGAGATGCAAATAAATAATTCAATTGGTTCAATGGGACAACTGTATGTAAAGATTTATCCCGGTAATGAGGTTAATGACCGGGATAAATCTTTTCCAATGAGTTAATTTCCTTAATCAGTATATTATGTACTTCCAAAGTTTATATGTAAATTTAAAGGTTTTTTTTACAAGTTTTTAATTCATTGTTTTCAGACATGATCATGACTCATGAGAGTTAATTATCACGATATTTTTTTGCATTTAATGATCAATATGCCAATAGAATTCCTGAATGATTAGTTATTATTCAATGTTTAAAAAGACTTGGCAGTGATTTTGGAAACGAAAGTGAAAATTATATGTTTATATTTCAGTGAAAAACAAGATTATGTACCGTCGCGAGTGCTTGATAAAAGTCCAAAAGACTGTGCGCGGGTATTTGGTACGTAAACGTCACCAGCCGCGGTACCGCGGTGTGGTCAAGATAAAGGCATTGCAGTCCGGCTTACAACAGATGGACGCTGTGGTAGCTCAGCTCAAGAAAGACAAGGACGTGGCGCACAGAAACGTCGAAAGCCTAAGGGCCGCTATCAACAGCGCGTGTGCTGCGATCAAGGTACCTATATGATTTTTTGCTAAGTAAAGTAAAAAGACTAGCATTTGGCGGTCACCCACTGTCACGTGACCAAAATACAGCATACCCATCTAGAAACTGCCCCAAAGACGTGTTTATATTTCAAAATAGTGGAAATAGTTCTAATACTTGACAAACAATCATAGGTATTTTTTCAACTGTTCACGTTGGTCGTCTTTCTTTTTAATACAGTTGTAATGACGCCCTAATTGTTTCACAAGAAATTTATATCTAATAAAAACACTTATTTTATTTATTTATTTATTACTATGTTATATGCATTATTTTTTGTACGAGTGTTATACATTGATTTGTACTCATGGTTTGTTACAGAGTAATCCAAAAATAACTCGTGCTGAAATAGACCAACTGTACACTAAGCTCACCAAAGACATCGAAGTGCAAATGAGCACTTTACAAAAAGCTATGGCCGATCAAAAGAACAGGTATAACTATTAAACATTATTTTTTAATAAATCAGTACTTATATATTGTTTCAAAGATACCCATACCATCAGTATTTCTCAATTGACATGTATGAAGTATTTATTAAAATGTATTTTTGATTACTTTATATTTGTCCTTGTAAACAACGTTATATTTTATTAGGGAGGAACAGGAAAGACTTCGTAAGTTGGAAGCGGAGATGCGTGCTGCGGAAGAGGCCAAGAAATTAGAACAGGAAAGAATTCGACAAGAGGAAGAGAATCGTAGGCTGTGAGTACTTACGTTTTATACTTGATCAGTTCAAGTCTTATTGTATGTCATCTTCGAAAATATGTATTAAGGAACACGTCCTTGACAAATTTTCAATCAATCAATCGGCCCACCATCGTCCACTGCTGAACATAGGCCTCCCCCAATGAGCGCCAATTATCCCAGTCCTGAGCAGCCTGCATCCAACTTCCACCAGCCACCCTCCTCAAATATTCGGTCCAACGGGCAGCCGGACGTCCCACACTGCGTCTGCATAAGCGAGGTCGCCACTCCAACACGTTTCGGCTCCATCGACCATTTTATGACAAATTTTATATTATTTTAAGCATAGTATTGTCTTAAGTCCTACTTAACTTTGAATTGTATAGGTACATTGAGAGATACTAATTTCTATAACTAACGGTGAACGTGTAACGCCTATTAACCCAATATTATTACGATAATTTTAGTTATCACGTGCATCGCTTTAAGTGGTGGCTACACCTGAAATTAACCATTGTCGCGATAATTAATGGCATTTCCCGTTGGTATGTCCCCAACATAATAGATGTCTTTTGTCATAATATAGCAAAGCTGAAATGGAAGCTCGTCGTAAAACCGAGGAGGCTGAGAGACTGAAGCGAGAGGAACAGGACCGCGCGAGTGCTATGGTGCTTCAGCATGAGCTCGAAGAAGCCGCCAAAGCAGACCAGGACAACAGGGAAAGGTTAGTCTTACGATAACTATGTTAGCTTGAACGTTTCGAAAATAAAATCACGTATTTAAATTTCTATGTTTCGGTCAGAAATCGACGCAGGTTCCTGTATCAAAAGCGAGTTTTAAATAAGAGATTAATACCAACACATTTAACCCATTGAACGCTATACAATAGAAAATCTATTGTGTCTGGCGTCATAAGGTGTCATTGGCGGTCAAAGGGTTAAGAACCCAAACTAGGTCTAGCCCGTTCCTATAAACACTTATGGTCTAAGCCTGTGGGTACTTCATATAGACTTAAGGCTGTCGAAAATCTCGCAACACAAGTTTGCTTCAGAAAGCTACTTTGACAATAGCGCGTTCAAACTCACTGTCTCCTTTGCTATTTATACAACAGAACCTTGTAGTAAAAGTTAGGTTTGCGCGCGTAAACGCCGACGTCTATGGGTCGTGGTAGACTACCCATATCCTATCACGGTCGCCGCCGCATTGTCTATCGTAGTAACTAACTACAGTCACTACAGGCGCCCTTAACCCATTGAACGCCGTGAATCTAGACACAATAGAAAATCTGTTGTGTCTGCTGCCTTAAGACGTTATTGGCGGTCAACGGGTTATGCTTGCTGTGTAAACTTTTAAGTATAAGTTTTAAGTTATAAGAATTAAGCCCTGTGAATCCGTAAAGGCCATCTACGGCCATCAGCAGTATCAAGTGCAAACAAAAACCTGTATTTGTCGGACTTGTAATTACTTATAAGTAAACAGATATATTTTATTTATGTAGATATTATTATTATTATACGGAAGCACATTTATAGAAAAAAATACAGTTTTATACTAAAATATAGGTTGGAACAAGAACGACGGGACCACGAGATGGCCGTTAGACTGGCAAAGGAAACAAATGGACACGTGGAGGGCTCGCCGCCGCAGCTCCGCAGGTATTCATTGAAACCAATATACATTTTTACGAGATAAACTTGTATACTTTTATAAAAAAATACCGCTTGAGTTTAAAATAATATCATTCATAGTATAATAAGAGATTTGCAGTCACCAACATTTAATTGATTGTGACAGTTTTAAAGCTTTTGCTAATTGTATGTACTTTTTTGACTGCCACTGCTACTATGCTCGCAAAAACATATTTTCTTATCTACATTTTATTCTAAAAAATGTAAATTCACAATTTGAAGTTACTATTACCCGATTTTATTTATTACTTCATCTAATTGTATGTATTTTTATGAGTTTAAAGTGTTGATATTCCGGGTTAGTCTGTTTTTCATTTTATTTATTATTTTAAACTTGAAGCGGTACATTTCATTTTCATATTTATCAACATATTTATATCACTGTAAAATTTTATATCTTCGCACATCGGGATTGCGAAATCTCTTCCTGTATATAGCTTCTGGAAGACTCTACACTTTATCAATAGATGAATGGACAACTAGAATGTGAATTTTCACAAATAAAAAAAGGAAAATAATTTTGGAGTTCAAACTTTTAAGTTGATATATTAAAGCTTTAAAAAGATAAATTAAAATGTGTGCACAATTGATTTTCATCATTGACAAAATACATGAACCGAAATTTCCAGTTAAGGTTCGATATTTTTTTTCTTTTCCCATTGTGTTCATTCATAAAGGGATATATTGTCGACTATAGTGAGATGCAACAAAGCATCAGCAAGTAATATTGTGGTATGTTTGCACAGTTTCCCCACAATGGACTCAGTGAACGGAGAGAATAAATTGAACAGGTACTCAGAGATAAAAATAACGTTTACTCTCGCACGCCGCCTTACTTCCGAGGTTCTCTTTCAATGCTGTTACTAGAAAAATGTTTGAGTGCACGAGAATTTTATCTGGCCTTCTTGTGCAGGGACTATGATTTTGGTGGTTTGTAATTTAAAGCTTTATTGTAGTTCAAAATTTTTTATGATGTTTTATTACTGTTTTTATAGATATACGTTAATAATACTGTTGTTGCACTGTCTTTAGAAAAATAAGACATTAAACAAATTTGGACTTAAAGAAATCTGTCCAATAAATTTTGTACAACTCTTAAATATTTACAACACCATTTAGTTCTGTACTGCTATTTTTTTGTATTGTAAGAGGACCTTGACGGACACCTACTAACTGTGCTAACTTTCAAGCTGACTGCTTTATTTTAATATTTGCACGATTTTTTGTTATAAATGGGGTAGTTATAATTCTATAATTTTTTATAGATTTTAGGATAAAACTAAGGTAACCACATTGGCTTTGGTATTTATATTTTCTTAGTTTTGGTATATTTATAATTTAATAGTGGCATGATTAATTTTATAATGTAAATTGTGTAACTAATAAATTATTAGAATTTTTGACGGTTTTATTTACCGTTCGTTATTAACAACATGTTTTATGTCGCAGTCATGATCATTAACAGTACGCATTATACAATGTTATGAATTTAATAGGTCGGAGCGTGTTCGCATGCAGCAAGCTATGCAGGGCAAACAAAAGTATGATCTTTCCAAATGGAAATATTCGGAGCTCCGTGACACAATCAACACATCTTGTGATATCGAGCTGCTGGAGGTTAGTATATTAATAATGTTATTTATTTTACTATTTTTTTTATTGGTATTATGAATTTCCTTCAACTCCAAAAGTAATTTACGATCTGCCACAATCATTTTGATATCTTAAATTGTATAATGGCCGAATAGCCCTGACCGTCGTCTTTATTCACGTTCCTACGTGATATTCACACAAACGTTCGGTAAAATTATATACGTGTTTGGAGTTAAAAGTTACCTTTTTATAAACGTCAGTTGTGAGCTAATGGAACGTGTTTAAAGGCCCGCTTCGGAAGGCTCATTAAGCCGTTGTTCCTGACTACTATGCATTAGGAGTGCAGTCGTAAAAGCCAGCAATTTGCGTTGAGCCTGTGTCCTATTGGGTTCCGGCTAGTGTTGCTAGGTCGATTTGTTTTAAAAACATCGTTTAAGGTAAAAAAAAATGTTCAAGGATAGACATCGGGACAGTGAACAAAAAAGGGATTTTCGACTCTTGTGTCAATTAATTACGGTTGAAACTAATCGTGCAAGCATAAATATAGTACATAAGTAAAAAAACGGTATCGTAAATATGTTTTTTAATGAACAAAACTTTTCAATTTTGTTGATTAATCGGGTCATTTAGCCTTCCGATCAGGTACAAATCGAGACGCGTCCCCAGACCCCTAAAAATTGGGACATCCCGCGCAAATCGCGACTGGCAACACTAGTTCCGGCCCTATAGCTGTGAACGCCTGTGATGTGGGAGGCCTGTGCCTTGCACTTGAACGTTGGTTGCTACTTCATTATTATCTTAATGTTAATTATTAATGAATTGTGGAATTAGTTATTCAATAATAAATTGTGATGTTTTATATAAAAGAGTTTAATACTTGTCAGGCGTGCCGTCACGAGTTCCACCGTCGACTGAAGGTGTACCACGCGTGGAAGGCGAAGAACGCCCGCAAGACGACGATGTCCGAGCAGGAGAGGGCGCCGCAATCAATTATGGACGCTGGTATGCTATTTGTAAATCTTAATTTTATTTTTGTGTCTGACGATAAGACATCAGATATATAGATTTCGTTTTGTTTTTACAAATTTATTTGCAATTTATAATCTCAATATTATTTTTATTGAGGGTGATTACCTTTTACTTTGTTTGCATCTAACAATTTATTTGCAAAATGACGCCGTCGCCGACCTACTCACTTGTTTGACCTTTTTTCATTGTATCTATGATGTCATCTTTGTTAACATCTTTGTTACAACTTATATTATGATTTGTGACGAAATCTTACCAAGTTCCACCAGAATAGCGGTATGCCTTTACTCATGTTAAGACATACCTATCTTATTAAGCATTTTTGTCTTAAATTGACATATCTTTCAATTATTTTTGTAACCATGAATCAATTTTATCAAAATTATGGAAAAATCCTTCACAAACATTAAGTAGGCTTCAGCAGCTGACGATAGGGCCGTGTAAAACACAATTGAAAAACGATTGTTTTGTTGTTTGTGAATATTATATTTTAATTAACTTTTTCAACAAATTGTGTTGCTTACATTGTGTCTTTTTGTCATCCATTAACTGTTAATAATATCTGGTACCTATTTTTTTATAATATCTGGTATATATTTTTAAATAATATCTGGTGTCTATATTTTTTTATAATATCTGGTTTAACTTAAGATATCTGAAAAAATAGGTTGTACGTACTTTTATAAACTTCGTTTGGTACGGACAAATTGTGTAACCTTAGTCCACGTGTCCGTTTAGCGGCTAGGACGCCGCGTGTGCCGCAAAAGGGCGAGATACTGGGCGCGCGCCACCGCTACTTCCGCATACCGTTCGTGCGCGCGACCGCCGGCGAGCCGGGCGACCGCCGCGGCTGGTGGTACGCACACTTCGACGGACAGTACGTCGCCAGGCAGATGGAGTTGCATCCGGACAAGACGCCGGTGTTGCTGCAAGCCGGTACGTTAACCGTTGAAGCGTCAATATTATACAACACACGGTAATATATAACACACGATAATATACAACACACGGGTTAGTTTTTTCACAAAGTTTCACAACACACGATAAACTAGATCTAGGTTCCCAACCGGGTCTTTTGTCACCCAAAGCATATGCTTTGTATATACTAAATTAGCTAAGTATGTACTAAGTTAGCTTAGTATATACAAAGTTAGCTTAGTGACAACATATTTGGTGGCCCATATACCTACAACACACGAAACACTACAACATTTATGTTCCCCTAACTGGGTAGTTTTTCTCCCAAAGTTCGATTAGACAACACACGATAAACTAGAACATCCCACATACATAACACAAAACACTACAACATTTATGTTCCCCCTAACTGGGTAGTTTTTCTCCCAAAGTTCGATTAGACAACAAACGATAAACTACAACATCCCACATACAAAACACCAAACACAACAACATTTATGTTCCCCCTAGCCGAGTCGTTTTCTCCCAAAGTTCCCAACCGGGTCTTTTGTCTCCCAAAACATATACTAAGTCGATGAGCGATGATCCATTTATTGCACAAAAAAATGTACATAAGTATGTTTATCCGTTGTTTAGTACTCATATAACAAGCTAAATGTTTAGTTTGGGACTAGGGGGCGCTGTGTACATGTCAGTTGATATTTATTTATTTAATTTCAGGCGTAGATGATATGCAGATGTGCGAGCTAAGTCTAGAAGAGACGGGGCTGACTCGCAAACGTGGGGCCGAGATACTCGAGCACGAGTTTGAAAGGGAATGGGCCAAGCACGCCGGTGCACCGTACATTCCGCCTGACCTGCGCAAGCGTTAGGTAAGCTCCCGTAGTTTCCTTTACCTAGTCCACTATGTGGTAGACTTGTTACTAAGTCGTCTAAGTAGGTACCACCGCAGTGCCAGATATCGTTCCGTGAAACAGGAGTGCACTGTTTCGGCATTAGAGGACTGTAGCTAGTGAAATTACCGGGTTTAAGAGACCTAACATCTGTCGCCTCGGGTGTCGGGTGCGGTGCAGCATTAATGGAGGATAATAACTGTCTATCAGTTGTTGGTCTCCTTCAATGCCGCTGTCATGGTCGGGCGGATTAACACACTTAAATACTTTTTTGTATATACATAGAAAACACCCAGACTAATGAAAGAAAGAAAAAAATCTTTATTCAAATAAATCTGTTACAGATACTTTTGAATCGTCAATTGTTATTATTATTATAGATAATACAAACATACCATGTTTATGCACACAAATCTTTGTTCTGCCCGGGGATCGAACACGGAACCTTTGGTGTAATAGCCGACATCTCTCTTACACCAGATGGGTCGTAAAATGTCGTATACCCGTGTTAGTTATATTACCGACCATATTTTCGAGACCCCACATCCCCATTTCTCCCGTTTCATTATTTTTGTTTCTACAGTTTGCAAGTGTTGCGATATTTATTTCGTTTTACTATTTTTTGTTTCAGATCTCTATCATTCTGAAAAGGACTAGCACCCAAAATTAATACGTATCGTTTACGTGCGCGCGATTAATTTTAGAATAAGCAATACTAAGTACAATTTTAATAAAGTGCTTTTAACGTGCCTTCAAAGGTTCCTAGATTGTATTAGTGCAATATTATATTCGAGAATATTCCACCGCAGAAAATAAAGCATATATTATATTATGTTAAAAGTATGGTAGCTATAATAAATTAAATAGCATAAATGAAATAAAATATATTTAAATATACATGGTTTATGGTAACAATATAGCACTTTATACAATATTGTAGAGAAAGATTATAGTTATTTTTTCGACCTACAGTAGGCTTTTCATTGTTTTTTAATGTGGTCAGGAAGTACAAATCTATAACGTTAAAAATGTGGGTTCAATTGTTTTACCCGACTGTTTAATTGATGTATCTATATTAATACATCAATATCAAATTAATTTTAATGCACGTGCATGTAATTTTATAATTATTATTATAAATTCCAAACTATACTTTGTCCAACCATTTATTTTCTTTTTTAGAGTTTTAGCTTTTTTGTAAAAATTGATTTAATTAAAAAACAACTTTGAATCGATTTAATGCATCGACGTATTTTTAATATATAAATAATTGCTGTGAATAATTTTAGTTTTACTTTGTCACTTGTAACCCCAATTAACGAGGCCTTAGTCTGTTATATAAAGGTGTGGGTACGCATGTGATTTTATAGATGTAATTGTGCATAACTAGTTGACGTAGACGTTCGTTATCAACAAAGCGTTTTATAATTAAAAGTAACGAGTGTATGTTAAAAATCTGACGCAGGTGTCGAAAAACCAGAAACAACTTTTTCAACAAAAAATATGAAGATAATTGATGATTTGGGACAGTCTGTGTCTCATTTGCACAGTGCAAATAAATGGTTGGACAAAGTATAAATGATATTGCACTTGAAAATGAATTAAACAATATTCAAATAAAATATGTCGAAGAAAGTACATAGAAAATATTTGTGATATAATAAAGTTGCTTCTAAATCATATTTTGGTCAATTATAATTATACAAACATTTGGAAAGTCTTTTGTAACTTAACTTTTTTGTTTATTTTTGTAGAATATGTTAAATTAATGCTTTGTGTAATGTAACTGTGATTATTTTAAAGGTATTCAAAATTGTATTAAGTTATATAATAATGTTTAATTATATCATACAAAATAAGTAATTAATTGATGCATTCCTAAAGACATTTAAAACATTAAATTAAATTATAGCAGTATTTAAAAAATATATTTACCTTGCAACATTTTGCCATAATTACATTCCTTCCTATCAAGTATTTAAAAATGTGAATTTAAATGTACAAGTAAGTGAAGTGTTCTTAAAAATTTATTCCAAATATTCGTTTGTTAGTATATTGTACAAATAAAATACAAATTCGTTTTGAAAGCAAGAAGTATTAAAATATTCTAAAACAATGAGTGCCTTTCGATGCAGTAAGCATGTCGATCACAGTACTGTATTTGTGTATTTTTATGCTTTACCAAATATATATAATATCAAACTTTATTGTTTTATTCTTTTTCACCAATCAAAAATCTTATACCCAATAACCGCTACTACTGCTGTTAAGCACAGATGGTCTTGTTTATACGTACTAGCACCACAACTTGACGGTTAAGCGCATATTTATCTGTGTTGGATGGTTTATGGCCGGACTCGAGCCAGCACAGCTCCACCAGTATATCTCTCACAATCTTGACCTTATAGGAATCCTCTCCCGAGGCCCTTAGTGAGCTCAGGTGCCTTTTTTGTATCAGGTCACTTAACTGCAATCTACCAAGTCATGGTTTTGTTGGTCAGTCTTCATACACGTCCTGCATACATGTAAGACTTAATACTACGCCAGTTTTAAAGTGCTGCAGTGCAAACGCCGATAATTAGCCTTAGACTTTGCCTACTCAGCTGTATTAGAGTCCCAAATGGCAGGAGTTGACTCTTGGAATTATCTTCTTGGTGTGTCTGCATTCCTCTTATTCAGTTGTCATACTCTCACGGGCTGTTTATCTTAATTAAGTTTGTAAAGCAAGACTCGTTAAAGTCGACGGTCGACATATATTATTGGATCACAATACGATATTATGATCCAATACGATTCATACTAGTACAGTATTAACGTAAATTAAATACTGATGAACCGATATTCCAACATATCGATACTGAGTATCGATACGTATCAACATCACTATCACAGATTACTACTGTCATTAAAGTTGCCACCTTAGGCCTTTTGTAGCTAGATCTAGCACTTTTTAGGATAGGTGAACTCCTTTTTTAACGATTTAGCCTTGGGCTTGAAAATATTACCAAATTATGAAGATTTCATCATGCTAACAAATACTTTTTTGCTATTTCATCGGTCATGATGACGTTTTTTTTTGACGCTCTAAATAAAACGGCTTCGTGACATGATTATTTCCGCATTTTAGAACAGAAAATGTTGATGCTCTATCTAGCCTTTTTAACTTCTCAAAAAGCCATTTTTCTAAAACCATGGTGGCAACACTGATTGTCATTTCAGTCAAGCATTTTAACTGTCAAACCAACAATAAATATTTTGGAACTGCGTTGACAATATTAATATATTTATTCAATAATAAGTTTCATCTAAAAGATTATAATTGTAATTACGCGGACTGCTATGTAATATATTTTTAAATTGCTATATCCAGAAGTGTCAACTGTCGGAGTATATTGTAGATTGAAAATTCTTGAAGTATGAAAAATCGCAGGAGCTGGATTCTAGTGTGGTTAATGTTATTTTTAGGAATTGTCTCAAGTGTAGAAACCTTAACTTATGATGGTAATTTTTTACATTTAAGACAGTGATTTTGAATTAAGTTCAATTACATTTAAATATATTTTAATAGCAATAAGCACCAGGCAACTTAGGTATAACTTATAAGCTATTTTTGTCGTATTTGACCTATTATGTTTACCAAATAGTAACAAAAAATACAGGTCTTTCTGAACTTAAAACTAAGTAAAGTATATTTACATTTACCTTTATGTTATAGAAAACACATGAAGTACAGTATCAAGTAAATATTCCTAACCTTACTTTTGTTGTCCTATTTTCAACACAGTGCATTGGCTAGAAGGAACAACTACTATTGAACGTGATGTACCTACAACAAAACAAACAGTTGACATATACTGCTATCCAGGGACATCTAAAAATTTGTTAGCTGTTTTTCAAACAGTAAAAGTAAGTTTTTTGATATCTGAATAAATAACTCTTTTTTTGTGTTTTTATCAAAAATATTTTTGTTTAAAGTTTGATGAGACACCAAACAATACCTTCGTTGGTTTTTAAAGTTCCCTTACAAAGTAAAGAAAAAAGGAAAAATATATTATATATTTTCCTTAATGGAGCATTTGGTACAAATTTGTAAAACAAATAGGTACAACAGATTTGCTTAAAAATACATAACAGGCTTCATTAAAAATATTTCAGTTTCATGTAAAAACAAAAAGTGATGAATTCAGCCAGTATATTGGGAAAAATCCAGAAGAGGTATTCAAAGACTATACTGAGGATAGTTATGGATGGTCATCAGTCATCAGTCCATTCCAAAGGAGAGCACAGAAATCATTGTATTTGGACTTGTTCAGTCCTACCTGTATGGCCATTAGTACAAGACAGAAGCATAGTATAGAACTACAAGTCATAAGTATGATATATTTTAATATTTTAGATAAAAAAAATACATATGCATATTGAACAAACAACACAGAGAACCTTCGGTGTAACTGACATCTTTGCCATAACACATACATTATGGAAAATATTTGTTTTCCATTGAAGTCATTATCATACATATAAATACCCAGAGCATGCAAATAAACATGTGTATGTGCACTTAATGGCTTGAATGGAGCCTCATTACAGATATACCTCAAAATTGAAGATAATTTTCAACAACATATATAACAAACTATAACAAGAATTATAGATTTAAGAGGTTTTTCAAATTATTATTTGCATAAATGTGATATCTGCTTTATTATTTTAGGGGTAGACATCTGGCGAGTTCTATGTATGTTCCTTGGCATTGTACTGCTACAATATTCTAAATCTCTTAGTGGGAATCCAGTGTTTTTTTATCTGTGTGGTGTGTCATTGGGTGTATTTGCATCATTTATGGTTGTTGTTTTTTACATCAGCAAGCTTTTACCGAAGGTAAGTAAAAAATTAATATCAGTATTTAATATATCTCAATGAAGACAGTTGACTTAAAAAATTAAGATTCCAATTTTATGTGTAACGTTGTAAGAAAATTTAGAGATTTTCCATGTGCACGAAATAAACAAGAAATAATAAATATACATCAAGTCCCAAACTAAGAAATTAGAGTGTTGCTAATGGCCCTTCTCAACTCGCATACTGTGTCATGCCTGCACACACTATCTAGGATGCTCTCTATAAAAGAACCGGTGAGAGTGTAGGGTGTGAGTTAGTCACATATTATTTCTATGATTGAATCTGCTACACCTGCCCAGCATGTTTCCAAGGAAGCCAATGACTGTTTCTCTCTCCAATCTATATCAGTCCACTGCGGGACTTAGGTATCCCCATTCTGCGCAATCTATCCTGGTCCTCCCCTTTTGCTGATCCAGCCTCCACCAGCACCTTTTGTTAAACTACTTTACCAATTGGTGGGCATCCTTTGCTACACTTACCAATAGGCGGTCTTCACTCCAGAACTCGGTACTACTTTGTCGGTAACTTTAATTATCTTACGGATAAAATAAGATGATTATATCCCTAAGAGAGCGGACCCCAATCATAACTCGATCCACCGCCCGTTGAGTGACTGAAGTTATGAATAAATTCCGCAGTCAATTCACTTTCCATGTCATGTTCGTCTTTAACCTTTGCGGAATCTTGCCGAATGCCGACCAGTTCAACTGAATCCTCCTATTACCCTCTTTCCCTAAGTTATGGTTGCCTCAGGTAGATGTATTCCTGCACAACCTTGAGAAAGATGACATCGATGCATATTGTTCATGGCATGACATAATTACTGTAGATAAGTAATTATATTTAACACTGAGCTGGTCTTGCTTTCCAACAATTGAATTAAGTAGGTACTGTAGGTAGCTCTTATTACATTACCTTATTCCCGCCAAACAAAAGAACGTATATATATTTGACGACCCATTTGGTGTTGCGGTTGAGACGTCGACTGCAATACCAAGGGTTCCGGGTTCGATCCCCGGGCAGTGCAAACATTTGTGTGCATGAACATGTCTGTTTGTTATAGTCTGGGTGTTTTTCATGTATAATATGTATGCATTTACAAAAAAAAATATTTATGTATGTTTATCCGTTGTTTAGTACCCATAATACAGGCTCCACGCATAACTAGGGGCTAGATGGCGCTGTGTAAATGTCAGTGGATATTTATTTCATTTATTATTTATACATTTTTTATTTCAGAAAACCCTTACGTATGGGCTTCTAATTGGCGGATGGACGGTTGGTGTATACCTGTTACAGCAAGTGTGGGATAATCTGCGCACGCTACTGATTCTGTATAAAACATATCTATTGTGGTACACATTGATTGTGAGTTCGGTCAGTTTCTTGATCTGTTATCGAATTGGCCCTCCGAAGAATCAGCGTAACAAGAATATTGTTATGTGGATACTACAAGTAAGTAATCAAAATGGTGAATATATAGGGTATGGTATATCCCACCAAAAACATTCTGTAAAAAATCTAGCCAAGTCTCGATGGAGCTGCTTGATTATCTCTAAAAAGTAATGAAATCAAGACAAAGATGTGCCAAGTCTAAGGTTCCTTACTGCAATTAATTAATTATTATGGTTGATGTTGTGTGACTTGGCCGTTGAAGAGTACACAAGGATACAAAACTAGGTGCTTCATGACACCATTGCACCAAATCTGTCGCCAGAACCGCTACCCATTGACGGTACAAATTTGCCACTTGGAAAACGGTGATTCAATAGCCCATCGATTGTAGGCTTGATAAAGCCACTAACGTATAAAGAATGTTCATATTTTAGAACCATTTAGCCGTATCTCCCCGTTTTTATACTGTATTAGATACATGACGATTACATAGATATGTATATATATAAATATATAATATCCCTAGGAGGGTAGATGAGAGTGTATGCGTCTAACTCTTTTATACTATAAAACAAATAATAGTAATATATTGTACCTATGTATCATAGACGTTTAATCAATACCAATTTTATAAAGTTGAAGAGTTTGTTTGATCGCGCTAATCTCCGAATTACTGGTCCGATTTAAAACATTCTTTCAGTGTCAGATATATATCTAAGATCACGCTAGCCGCAGTCAAGCCACAAGGAAGAATGTTAACGCTTAACGCTGCGTAAACGGTCTAAGTTTCGCAAAAGTAAAAAAAATAAATAATTAAAAAAGTCCGCGACAGCATATTATGTCTATCTACTATCCAAATAAAGACGTTATTCATTACGAGTATTTAATTTTAACTGTTTATCTTAGGAGATATCGTAGTTTTAGTCACCTATATAGGTATACTATGTAGTGGGTTAAAGTTAGCATTAGCCCAAAGTCCACGCGGCCAAAGTCGCACGCAAAAACAAGTATAGCATATTTGTAATATGATTATTACATAAGCTATAATTTACATTGAATCTATTTTACTTTTTTTAACCTAACCATCATCATCATAACAGCCTAAAACGTCCACTGGACTGGACATAGGCCTCCCCTTATGATTTCCAAGCAGATGGCATCCATCTACTACCCACCACCTTGACCAGGTCATCCGTCACATCGTGGTCCATCCGTTACGTGGACGCCACTCGAGAACCTTTCCGACCATTGGTTCTACGTACTACGTATAAATGTGTTAATAATAACACATTTATTAATTTGACGACCCATTTGATGTAATGCTCGACACGTCGGCTTCTACACCAATGGGTTCCCCGGGTTCGATCCCCGGGCATTACAAACATTTGTGTGCATGAACATGTCTGTTTGTCATGGTCTGGGTGTTTTCTATGTATAATAGGTATGTATTTACAAAAAGAAGTATATAAGTATGTTTATCCATTGTTAAGTATTCATAATACAGGCTAATGCTTAGTTTGGGACCAAATGGCGCTAATAAAAAAATCAGTACCGTATCTCAAGATTGCACTCAAGAATATAGTTGAGAGCTAGTTACAAATACGGGCCATAATGAAAATAAAGTGTTTATTCAGTTTAGGTCCCTACAGAACACTTATGAATGTCAAATGAAGCTACCATAGTGTTTAATGTAAAAGTAACTTGTTGTGGCCTACTTATTCAACCTATCGCAGTCCACTGCTGGACATAGGTCTCCCCTATTTTGCGCCAGATATCCCGGTCCTCCGCTTTTCTCATTTAGCCTCCACCAGCGACCTTTCGCAAGTTGTGGCCTACAGCCATGGTAAATTGTATTAGTTTCTTATCTAGTCTTGTCTCGATTGCAGGGAATTTCTATGGCTATGGTGTTCTTCAGCAGTGATTACCGAGAGGCGTCCACAGCTGTTATAGTTATTTCATTGGCTGTTAAATACTTCCCCGAGTCTTTGCTCCACATGATCAAGGGTTATTGGTATGGTTCATTTAATTTGCTTTTAATTAAAATTGTACATAATAATATAGAGCGTCGGTGGCTCAATGATGTGGAAACCAGCGCACGCCTGCGAAGAGATTCAATGGGTTGTCCGTGAAGTCGGCCAGTCTGCACTAGGCCCACGTGGATGACTAAGGCCTCAAGTCGTGGACGGACGGAAGGTCGACAGAAATTCTGTATCCTTAATTTTTATTTCCTGTACTTGTTCACCTTTTTCATGTTTTGTGGTCTTGTTTTGTTGTTCTTGTATATTGTAAATATTTTGTTTATTTGTCCTACTATGGTAATTAATATTGTGTTTTTTTTTCCAATATAACTATCATCATCATCATCATTACAACCTAGAAAGTCCACTGCTGAACGAAGGCCTCCCCTAATGATTTCCACGCGGACCGATCCCTTGCAGTTGACATCCATCTGCTACCTGCCACCTTGACCAGACCATCTGGTATGGGGTCGGCCTACGCTTCGTTTTCCGTTACGCGGACGCCACTCGAGAACCTTTCCGCCCCATCGGCCATCGGTTCTACGCACTATTTGCCCTGCCCACTGCCACTTCAACTTGCTTATCCTTTTTCATATAACTATAACTGCGATTAATTCAGGTTGAGGCGGTTTCCACCCAAACAACGGCTGCTGACTAGCGCGGAATACTACGAGCAAGGCGCCCGCGAGACCAAGCACGCGTTGGAGAACTTGCGCAAGTACTGCTCGAGTCCCGACTGCGCGCAATGGAGCATCATGCTCAAGCTGAACGACTCCAGAAGGTCAGCCCGACCTAGGTGCACTAGTTACTCATTAATTTGTTAGAAGTCTCAACTTATAAGTCAGTGATAGATGGTAGATTCATTAAAAATAACTTCTTGACGATCGATGATGTAAAAAAAGTATAGATTCGTGATGTGCTCACAAAACAATCGAAAAACGTGTTCCATATGCAGTGACAGCACACATACACATATTTTGAACGAGCGTACATTTACCTAAACAAAAGAGTACAAACTGTACTCTCTTCGGCGGTTCGTTTTTGAGGCACGGATGGCGTATCTACCTTTATATATACAGAATATTATTGTTGACGATTCAAAAGTCTCTTGTAATGATTTATTTGAATAAAATTTGAGTTGAGTTATCTGATCGATGGCTTATACCCAGTTTTGTCTCAGATAAATTAGGCGTTTGATTATTTTTACAAGCATCTGTCACCTATAAACCTATCAGAAGCTAGTGGCGTGCACAGCGATTATGAGTAGGGTTATGCAAAGTAAATGACACTAATCGCAAAAACAATAAATAATTTTAATTGTTGTCAAATTGAGTGCTGTTGATGACAGCAGACCGCCTGCAATTTCAAATCCGTCGAGGCAAAGAGGCGACTTAGTGGAATTCATAGAATATGTTGGTGATTTTCCACGTTGTCTAGACGCACAGGGTATGCACTGCTTATTTGCATATATGGAGAGCACGCCACTATCTGCTGCTTATTACAGATAGTGTGTCAAATTATAATTTAGATAATAATATAAATCTTTATTTTATCAGTGAATCTACTGGATACTAAGATTACGTCGTAAGCAGCTACACCGAGGTCACTTACATTTACCATCCTCTTAGTCACACTTATTCAGGCAGCAGTTTATTTCATTGCTAACTTGTTCAACATTCACAGATAAACTCAATAATAAACGCAAATTCTCAACACAATAATTTTAAAATCAAAAATAGTATAAAGTATATTTATTAAAAATTATCATTTAAAATGAACTACAAAAACCATTTCAACGAGAAATACTGCTATTTATTGCTTCACAGTAAAGTTAAAATGATACATAATAGGGATGATGACATTTTTTTTCTGTTATTATATCGATGGACCGCATAATAATAGAAACGTTGGTAAAAAAATTACTCCGTTAACATCAAAACTCACAGAGATTTTTCAATCCTAAAAACACATTAATGGACTTTCCCAAAAACGCTTCATACAAATGGCTTCCTAGTTATGACGTTACTCATCAGTAATTAGTACGCATAGTTTGTGAATTTTGTACTACAACTATAATAAATGTTGTGTTTACTAAAACGGTTTCTTAGCAAAAGTTGCTTTAAATTGTATGTGTTATCCTTTTGTTAACAAATTATTGACAATTAATGTACTTTAAAAATGGACTTGCCCATCTAACTTTGAAGACTAATAAAATTCATAAAACATGAGTTTTCGAGCTGAGAGTAAGCACATCGTTATATTTAACCCAAATTTGTAATAATATGCAATAGTTCTTACAATTTCAGTACCCAGTCATCATGCCTATTGTATTGGCTATACCTACATCTGACGGCATTGGGATACAAAGCCCCTTGAATATCTTTTATTCAATGTGGGGATAAAAATTATTAATCATTTATAATTTTTATCCCTTTTTTGTTGTAAAGTGAACTTGGCGGCCTATTCCCTAATGGTAATGGATAGCCCATGTCTGACGCAGTATTTAAAAACCGATATCTCTTAATGGTTATTTAATATCTCGCCCACAGTGGCGTGCTCTATATATGCACATTGTTGTTTCTTGAGGTTTTTTAGAATGACTGGAATAATTATACATTTTCTCACTATATTTTGG
>PQWD01009028.1:0-66799 GCA_019425675.1 Leucinodes orbonalis | reverse complement strand
GTTTATATTGAGTTAAATATATAACCAGGTCGCTGGTGAAAGCTGTACGAGGTAAGCGGGGGACGGGATATCTGGCGCAAAATGGGGGAGACCTATGTCCAGCAGTGGATTGCGATAGGTTAAAGAAAAGTATGTTACTTTTATGTCGCGTCCTTAGAAATAAGATTAAAAATTCTATAAATACTTGAAGGTATATATATTTGTCATTGTATTACTATTATAATTATATAAAGAATACTTATTCTATTTGTGTAATATTACTCCTCGATTGATTAACGTTTATTAATACAATGTATCTATACATATTTATTTATAAATGTAGGTATAATTTATAAATCAATAATAATTCCTTTGCCCTAAACCTGTGTTTAATTGTGTGTGTTGTAATTCCTTTCCTCTAGCCCGGTGTAAGACGTCGGGCCTTAGGGGTGGCTGGATAAGGAAAGTGAAGGTTTAGGATATCTGATGCAGAATGAAAGAGACCAATGTCCAATGAACAGCGAAAGGTAAAAGAGTTTAGATAAACAATACACTAATTAGATGCTAAATCTCATTAATTAGTGTCCGCGCCATAACTCTGCACATCTCGTCGGTTGGGCTGAATTTTCATTCGTTTCACTTGTCATATGACATAATAGTGTGCTCGTGCTTGGTTGATGTTGTACCTTGATTTTTTTTCTCTAATTCAATTGAAACTTTTTTAATTTGTCTTTAGGTGTTATGTATGATAAGTTTATACTTATGCTATATATAACATTGATTAGGTTAAGTTATGGACCGACGACTTGCGAAAGGTCGCTGGTGGAAGCTGGATGAGAAAGGCGGAGGACCGGGATGTCTGGCGCAAAATGGGAAGACCTATGTCCAGCAGTCGACTGCAATAGGTTGAAGAGAGAGAGAGAGGTTTAAGTTATCTATGTGGCCAAGGCTGTGTACACCTATATTGGCATTCATACAAACCAACGTGTAGCTAAATTTCATTGATGTCGTGTATCTTTTGTATGCAATGTTGTTGGTGTACCTTGATAATTTAATTAATTAATAATAAAAAATTCTACCACTGGTTTAGCTGTTGTTGTCTACTGAGAAGAAACCAGCAAGAAACTCAGTATATACTCTTTTCAAAACTTTGTTCATGTTTACAAAGTTTTGAAAAGAAAAGAACATAGTAAATGTATGAGTATATCGTACATTTGCTAATTTGTTGTACATTTATTCTCGCCAAGTTGTTGCGAATGAATAAATACAACTTTCCCTAATAATTCCGTGTCCATTTACCAAATAAGAGTAATCCGCCGCCATTGAAACTTGTTAGTTTAGTTATTGGATAGTTGCGAAACATAAATGTAACTGATTTTGCCTCAATTAAATAAATAATAATAATAAATAAATAAATATCTACTGACATTCACACAGCGCCATCTAGCCCCAAGTTAAGCGTTAAGCCTGTATTATGGGTACTAAACAACGGATAAACATACATATATACATTTTTTTTTGTAAATACATACATATTATACATAGAAAACACCCAGACCATTACAAACAGACATTCATGCACACAAATGATTGTACTGCCCGGGGATCGAACCCGGAACCCTTGGTGTTGCGGCCGACCTCTCAACCGCAACACCAAATGGGTCGTCAATTGATTTCTGGGAACTAATTCTTTTTTGAACCTGAAAACAATACTAGAAAAGAACAATTGGTTAGAAAACCATTTTATAGATGCCACAGAAATTTTTTGTATACTTTATATTTTAACCCACTGAACGCCGGAAATCCAGACACAATACAAAACCTATTGTGTCTGGCGCCTTAAGGCGTCAAAGGCAGTCAAAGGGTTAAAAGTTAACGAATCAGTATGTCAGTGTTTAAACCTATCCATATGGTTAACCTGAAGTCACTATAAGATACAAGGCAACACACTATACCAGTTTCTGTAACAAAGTTATTACAAAAAACATGACTAGAATAACTAAATACAATAGTAGATACGTACAGTAACTCTGATTTATTTATGAACGTATTTTAAAAAGTCGTCTCTAAATATAAAAAATATGTTTAGTGTTTTCGTAAAACGACCATGTTGTTACAGAAAGAATTTATAATTTATCCATTAAAAGAAAGAAAGAAAGAAAAACTATTTATTGACCTTTACAATAAAAACACATAGTCGACAAAAAACATTACATATTACTACGCACGTATTTTTTAAAATAAAACTATAAACACACAAAAAAAAGGTCAAAGGGTTCCGCTCAGCTTAAGCCATTGCGACGCTATAATATAGCGTCGCAATAATACACATTCTACATACAAACATTCAACCACAGATTTCCCAATACAGGAGATGGGGCAAGCCGCATTTTTAAGTGCGACAAATGTAAGCTCAACGAGCATACACTGGCTGCCAGTTTACGCTCTGTGAGACGAGTCAAGACGCACGAATATTAGAAGAAATTACCGTTTTTTCCCAAAATGCCATCCTGTGCAATTGTAACATGCCATCATCGCAATGAATCAGTAAATTTACCAAGAAATATAATAACTTTTCACAGGTAAGAACCGAAAAGAAATTGCGACACTGGGACTGCCTATAAACTTGGCGGCTTGTCCAGTCTAATTGTATATTCGGATGTCTGTGCATTCAACCCATTACCAACAGACCTGTTTATGCATACAAATATTTGCAATGCCCGGGTATTGAACCCAGAATACTTCGTATATTCGTCGTCGTCTTGACCATTACACCACATGGGTCGTCTATGAAGATTGGTTTGAATCTAAGAATGGCTTTCGACTTTTGAGTGGCGTCCACGTAACGGCCAAAGAAGCGTAGGCGAACACGCAAGAAATACTTATGACCTGGTTAAGTTAGTAGGGATCGGTCCGCGTGGAAATCATCAGAGCCTTCGCACAGCTGTTGATTATAAGGCTGAAATGATGATAATGATGACATTCGTCGGTCTGGATGACAACCTACGCCACGTTTCACAATAATTAATTTAAAAATTATTATACGTTAAAACGATTCATCATAACATTGTCAACGCAAGAACAAGTTGAGCCGTTACTCAAAGAATCAGCAATGAATTCAGAAAGTCCCTTTTCAAATTTAGTAAATTATTCTCAGAAACAGAGTTTGTGACAATATTATGGATTTTTCAAAGAACTCACCGATATGCATTGCAAATGTTAATAAGCGAGTAAGTTAGTCAAATAGGTAAGTACGACTTACTTAATATTTTATGAAGCGGTAAAGTTAAGTAAAAGTATCACCAGGTATAAAAATAATGTTACTTCAGCCTATCGTAGTAGACTATTGAATATGCGCCAGATTTTCATTTTATCTGCATTAAATCTGCAAACTTAATTAGGTTAAATTTAAGAAAGCTTTATTTTTTTTTACCACATAATTTTCTAAATTTTTTCTCTATATTTGTATATTTTCTAGTATTGGTATCAATACAAGGGAATATACAAATAAAGAAAAAATAGTATGGGAATGTTTTGAACTCGAAAATAGGCTCTGATTTATGTATATTTAGAATTTTGTTGTCATGGCAGAGAATAGATCAGGGGACTGGGTTTCTCAGGTGTAATGTAGTTTTTTTATATCTGTAGTTTCTTCGTATATAAGAATGATGGGATTTTTTTAACTTGGGAAATAGATAGTGTACTATTTTATTTGAGTGCCTCAATCTCATCTTTGTATGTTTTGTCCTGGGCTGTGGTTAATATGCAACCTCATTTCTTAGAAGTCATGTCAAATGTAAAAAGAATATTATTAATTGATTGTGTTTTGTTCTCTTCTCTTTCACTATTGTAAATGGCAGACGTGTTTTCTTCTTTTAATATATTATTTTATTTTACCAAGAGTTGTTTCGCTGTATAAGTCGAGTATTCTTAAGTGTAAGATAGACATTGAATTTACGTAATAATATGACTTAAGATACTTATGACACATTTTCTCTACTATAATTATAAAAATGCTGCATTCTTCCTTTTTTTAACCATTAACAGTGCATTGCTGGGCACAGATCTCCCCTTTTATCGCCAGCCTCTCAACCACCCTCCACCAGCGCCATTTTGCAAGTCGTCGGTCCATCGATGGGTGAACTACGCTACACTTGACACTTTCTATATTCCCGCTTTTGGCTGAAGATTATTTGGCTATACGGCGTCGAAATTTATGTCTTTTGTTAAAATTGTCAAATGGTATTTATTGTTTTTTTTTAATTATAGATCTCGTGGGAGTATGTATTTTTGAGTATCGAAGTTTTAGCAAAGGGAAACAGCCTTTAAACTTTCACCCAAGTAATGTTAAGTCATGGAAACTCTTTTTGCATAATGTTATATTTACTATGCTTGTTTTAATATATCGTTTTCCCTTATAAATAAAATAAAAATATATACTGACTTATACTACTGACAACATTGTAACTTTTGTCTTAACATAATTTTGGAGTTATTGTAATGTGATGTCGTTTATGGAGAAAATAAAAAAGTTTGTTATATTATTATTATTATACTTGCCCAGACTGCCTGTCTCATCGCTAACTTATTCCTTAAAAGACAAATCATTTCACGATTCATATCATTTCCTATGATAATTCTGCTAACACAGGTAAATGTTTTAAAGATTACCTCTCAGAGATTTTTATGTAAGCCGCAGATTCTATTTAATATGTTTTTGCGAATCAAAGGAGCTGGAATGTTGACTGAAATCACCAAATATTTATACAGCGATACATGAGCAATACTGTTTAAAGATGTTAGTTTGAAATTATTGAGTTTATTTGTGGTTACGCGTAATTAGCGTGAATAAGGTTTTGCTTGCGGCAAACAAGGTATTTAGATTTTCAAGAGCGATTTTATAAGGTTCTTTGTTTTAAATTATTTCCATTTGGTGTAATAGTTATGTAGAAGTCGGCTTTTACACTAAGGTAGTAAATGTCTATGGATACTTAATATTAATATTATATGTCTATTCTTTGATTTATTATCTATACTAGTATCGCCTTCCGTGTGGTATTATAACCTCTGCAACCAAAATGAAAACATAGACTTTTGATCTTTATTGAATTGAAATCCTTCTGTCCAACCTATCGCAGTCTACTGCGGCACATAGGTCTCCCCCATTTTGCGCTAGATATCCCAGTCCTCTGCTTTCTCATCCAGCCTCCACCACCTCCTCCTCCTCCGAACGTTCGCAATTCAAATCAATCATCAGAAAATTAGATCTTTTTGTTGTTTTGTAACACCATAATTAGTATTATTCCTTCACCTCCCTTTTTACTGCACAGTAAGTAATATAATTCTATATTGCATTATCGTATTTTCTTAGCGACTCCGTCAACAACAAAAGCAAAGTCGAAAGCGTGCTATTTCTTTTAACTTCAACCGTACGTCTCAATCGGACCGCACCCGACAGATTAAACTTAAGTTTATTACTGAGACATGCGCTGCATGCTGCATTAACTTAGGTTTAAAGTGATATAGAAATGTGGAGTTAAAACTATCAACAAGTTTAATTCTTCAAGCTCAAATTGCTATTTATTTAAGTCCGTTCTCATCGAAGTGATTTGTAATATGAAGTCAACAAAATTAAGCCACAAACTAATACCTTACTAAGTTACTACAACGTTTAGTACTATGTCACTTAATAAACATATCCAGTAAGTATTATTGGGTAAATGTAATATCAATAAATTAACTTATTAATAACAAAAAATTAACTAACTTATTAATAAATTAATTAATTATTAATGAATAAATTAACTTATTATTAGAATGTAACAAGATTGGCAGGTTGAAGTGGCAGTGGGCGGGACACATTGCGCGAAGATTGTAGAACCGATGGTCGATGGGGCGGAAAGGTTCTCGAGTGGCGTCCAAGTAACGGAAAACGAAGCGTAGGCCGACCCCCAACGGACGGATGACCTGGTGGTGGTGGCGGGTAGCAAATGGATGTCAACCGCTAGGGATACAACTGCGAGGTCGATCCTAGCTTTAGCATGGTAGTTAACACTCACCAATTCGCATTGGGTCCGCGTGGTGGGTTACGGCCCAATCTCCCCATAACTATGCTGTGCTGGAAGGCCTGTGCCTGGCAGTGGAATATTATAGGCTGATGGTAATCATTATGACATGACTATACTAACTCGATAACAAGAGAGTATATTCATCACATCAGCTCATTATACGTCCTTACCGAGGGGCACGAGCCTACCCGTGAAGGGTGTATAGTCCTTAGTTGTCCACGCGGGCCCTGTGTAGATTGGCGGACTTCATGCAAACCTTTGAATTTCTTCGTAGGCGTGCACAGGTCTTTTTTCCTCACGACGTTTCCCTTCACCGTAAGAGCGTCGGAAAAACGTACATATAATTTGGAAAATTCGAAGACATTGGTACGTGGCGGGATTTAAACCTGCGCCCTCCAGATCGGAATGCAACAGTCCACACCAATGAGCCAACGACGCTCTCAAGAGTTTATATTATTAATATATTAATAATGCATAAACAAAACGCTCAATGACCCGCTCCGATTCTCAGCAATGACATCACAACAAATGCAACGTCTTGCCGTAAGTTACAATAGCCGTCGGATCCGTAGACGGCTGTTCAACACGTTCATTGTAAGCTAAAGGCGCTACAAATAAAGGCCACGAGGTGAGACGATTAGATACGCGCTTTCGAGAACAAAAATAACGATAATACTGTGTGAAAGGGCTTTGTAACGTACTACATTGAGCAAAAGAAATAGGGATAATACAGAAGGGTTTAAAGTTTAAAGAAACTGCAATGGAAATCTAAGCGTTTGTAATCATTTATGTGAAAAGGTTGTATAACCACTATTTAACATTGAGTATTAAAAGTAATAAATAAATTAAAAGTAATAATAATACAAGAAGATTTTAAATAACATAAAGCAATGGATATTTAAGTCGATTTTATTCAACATCTGATTATTTTTCTTTTCTTAAAATTATCTTGAGGATTTCGGTATTTATATATTACAAATTAAAAAATGAATTTAAAATTATGGGAAAAATAATTTGCCTTTATAAAATAGTTTTTTAATGAAATTCATAATAAAAACTTGCAAATTTGACCTGACAAAAACTGGTGTGAAGCATTGCATCGCACTGTGCTTCGCCGTGGCTAGTAAGTTTACCGGAAGCCTAAAACCTCCCGTCCCCCTTTCTATATTTCCTTTTCCCACTCTTCTTGTAAAGGTCGCTTAAAGACTCGTTGCTTTTTCGAATCTATAGTATAGTCTATGCTCAAAGAGCTCCAATCAGCATTTGATCGTTTACTGATCTATGGAAAAAAATATGGTTTCTCTCGATGATTTATTGAGAAAGATGTAAGTCATAAGGTTAGGGTTTTATTAACCTATTATGCGCCGAGATTTCAGACACAATATTAATATATTGTGACTGTTGAATAAACAACTACGGCGGTTAAACGTTAAAATAAAGAATTTGTAATATAATTTTAAATCTATACTAATATATAAAGCTGAAGAGTTTGTTTGTTTGTTTGTTTGAACGCGCTAATCTCAGGAACTACTGGTTCGATTTGAAAAATTCTTTCAGTGTTAGATAGCTTATTTATCGAGGAAGGCTATAGGCTATAGGCTTCATATATCATCACGCTACGAGTAATAGAAGCGGAGCAGCAATGAGAATTGTTTCAAAATCGGGGGTATTTTTTCATACTTGGAGCATCCGCTGCGTACGTTGCGTAAACGGTTATAGTTACACAAAAGTCATGTATGAGAGTATTGTTCTTCTTTTAAAGGTCTACAAAAAAAGTCCGCGACAGCATCTATCTATTTTTTAAGGTTAGCTCACTATAACATATTTTATGCTAAAAAAAATCTGAAATTGACCCCGAAACCTTTAAAGTTGGAGGGAGGGGGAAATCCTATGTATAATGATAAATGAAAGTACCGTGATATCCCGAATTTAATGCGAGCGAAGCCGCGGGCAAAAGCTAGTTATTAATAAAAGGGAATTTTAAAATAAATACATTCTGAATAGTCTTCAAATATCCTATTATGGTTACATAATTATCTTTATCATGATAATATTTCTTAGACGAGATAGAGGTCGGTAAAATTTATTTATTTCTGTTTCACTGGAATAATTATGATGTGGCTTAATGACTTCTTATAGTGTTATTAGTATCATGTAACATGTTAGTGCTAGTTAGCTTTCATAAAATTAGCTTTCTCTTTTTACAGATGCACATAAGAAGTCTCTTCATCTTACTATTAAGAAGGTAGTTTATGTATTTTCAACAGAAAACAAACTAAGAAATTGCTAGTCTATAATTATTAGAAAAACATCTGTTTTATTGTTAGAATAAAGATGAATGTTTTTTCTAATAGGTATGTGTATTATCTTTACTGGTTTCCTATATTTGTAAGACAATATGAAAATATAATAAGCGCAAGGCTCCTTTTCAGTCCATAGGGAGTCGGAAGATTTTTCATAGTCCACTAAAGTGATACACAGCAGCTAGCTATTCTCTTTGGTATTCTGTACAAATTTCCGCTAAAGAATGTGCGTGCTTTTTGGGAACTACCTTTTATATGTCTTATATTTGGAAAAAAAGCATTTGATTGTTTAGTCAGTTTTAAGTATCCATATTACAGGCTAATGCTTAGTTTGGAGATAGATAACGCTGTGTGAATGTCAGTAGATATATATTTATTTTTAAACTTAAAGTATACCGTGAGGAAAAATCCGAAAAAACATGATAAAATCTTGGGCTTTCTTAGGAGGCAATAATGTTTTATCTAACAACACATTACTACCCTATTGGTACGTGTAAGGCGAAAGTAAAGTTTGCTAACATAATTTATGGAATAAGTTTGGACGTGTAACTTTTATTATAAAGAGTTGACAAGTCATCCATCAAAGTTTTTGACTAAGAAATGGCGAACTTACATTTATTCTACTTTTACCACGAATATCATTTTGTCAAATGTAGGAACAGACACAAAGTAAAGGGTGGCCTTAGTCGTCCACGCGGGCCCATTGCGGATCGGCCAACTTCACGCATAACCTTTGAATCTCTTCACAGGCGTGTTCTTAAGAAAACAACATTTTTAAAATTATGCCAGTAATAGATAAACAAGGAATTTTATAAATATGAAGTACCAATAAAAAAATAGTAATGGAAAAAATATTACGTCTCATTATAATGTTGTATAAATACAATTCACATTTTTCTTCGAGTCTCTAAATTATAGATAGATTGATATATATATGTATTTAATGTATGTATATGTTATATTTATTGGTGCGAGTATTTTTGTCCACGTAGGTATATTTAATTTATTTCCTTATTATTATATTCGTATTATAATATATATATTATAAATTGATATATAAAACTTATTGTTTAATATGTATATAATTTGCATTAATTACGTACACTTATCTGCCCCAATTCCTATGTATTTGATTTCTCCATCCTAAGGTTGCCTGGAAGAAATTGACATGTGCAATAAGGCCGCCCATTGTACTCTCTTTTTCTTTTCTTTTTGTTTTTTTTTGTGTATTTCAGTGTACAATAAAGAATTAAATAAATAAATAAATAGATTGACAAAATGAGTCCTAAGTACAAATGAATATAAATATTGACACCAGGATCCACTGACATTCACACAGCGCCATCTAGCTCCAAGTTAACCGTGAAACTTATATTGCGGGTACTAAATAACTGTTCAACATACTTACATACTTTTTTTGTAAATACATATATATAATATAAAGAAAACACCCACACCAATACAAACAGATATATTCATGCACATAAATAGTTGTACTGCTGGGATCGAACCCGGTACCCTTGGTGCAGTAGCCAACGTCTCAAAAGTTACACTAAATGGGTCTTCAAACAACTATTACTAACTACACAAAAACATACCAGCAAACACAAATTACGAACGATATTAAAAAAAATTCACAATTTCGAGAACATTCCAAAAGACAAAACAAGAACTTTTTTATCCCAGTTAATAATGCAAACAAATTGGACATTCACATTTGGAAATAAGACATACACGTTTAATATGTGTAAATAAAGCCTGTAGCACAATACTCGAGCATTTATTAAGTAATAAAAATGCGGGTTTATCCGCACCCAAGGAAAAAGGTGGCGACTGAACATTGCTAACCCTTGATTTAATAACATGAACAATATATTAGGCCGACAGAATGTAATGACAGAATTGGGTATTTGACACCACTAATCGTTGACGCACTTTTTATGAACTGTCAAAAAGGAACGTTTCCATATATTTTGTATGAGATTATTGAAACGTGACGTCATTGCTCACTATCATCAATTGACCTAATATTTATTGGTTTCAGTGTATTTAAAAAATACAATATTGCAAATAAACAAAAGTGATAAATGAAACGACATGTAAAATAAAGTGCACTTTTATACATCTAAATGCTTAAATGTAACCTGTTTAAATATACTAATATTGATTTAAAATATACAAATCAATCCAACGGACAATGCTCTCAAATTAGTACTAAAATCTATGGGTGAATAATTTATTTTCTAATTATAAACTATATTAAAACACGTGGACGACTAAGGCCTGTACAGGATATATATGCCTTAGTCGTCCACGCAGGCTCAATGCGGATTGGCCAATTTTACGCACAACCATTGAATCTCTTCGTAGGTGTGCGCAGGTTTCCACGATGTTTTCCTTTACATTAAGAGCATTGGACAAACGTACTTCGAAAATTTTTAAAGACACCGGTAAAAGCGGGATTTGAACCTGCGCCAGATCGAAAGGCAACAGCCTACCATAATGAGCCACCGACGCTCTTAATACCACAATATAATGCATACCTATAAATGAAGTTATAAATATATTCATTCGTTATTCTTCGTTCATAAAATAAGGTCATTGCCGAATAATTAGCAAGGAATTTCGTAACTTTAATTTTCTTTAAGGTAAATTCGGCCGCAGGCGAGAGACAAAAACTGCAAAAACAAGTTTGTGTTAACAGGATTTTTGTACAAAAGATACAACTTTTCATATACCTGATAATTATTGTTTGGTTTCTTTTAATAGAAAGGACATAAAAATTAACATCTCTGTCTTTATCGTAGACATATATTATAATGAAAATATGAAAGGTAGTTTTAATATATATTATAATGATAGGCAAACACAACATGTCTAGACCCTTACAGCTTTAATCTATGTCAAAGGTCATTTAAATATCAATTACTGGAAGGATTAATCCACAGCTGGGCAAGTCCTTCTTCGGATACGCAGATACCTAAGTATATCAAAGAGAACAGATATGAAGCACTGACACAGGTTGAGTGCAATATTATGCAGAAGCATCAAATATAGAGTAAAAATAAGAAGCAAACAAAATGGCTTCTGAAATAAAAATTGCTGTGGAAAATACAGGTTATTTTATCACAATATAGTTTTATAACAATCCTTTGTATGTTGTTATCCATTAAGCTAGGGTATATTTTATTCAGCCTTTAAATTTATCCGACAACACCTTTGCAAATAAAACTATATTACTGAATTAATAACGAAAACATGGACCTATGTTTGTAGCTGTCAGAAATCCTATACCAACACCATTTACCGTCTAAAATCCCATGTCGTCAACACTTTAGGGGGTATAAAGCTTGTTGCCAAGCCTTAACTCCCAGATCCCTTTATGTCTGTATTCTAAAGGGCCATTGGGAGAGACTGTAAAAGGCAGCGAAGCGCAGTTAAGTATTTAATTTTACGATACGTTAAAAACTGCTAATGCTAACCCCTTTTTGCATAGTTCTTGATTTATTGACATACAATGTCCTCGGTGGTGCAGCGGTTTGCATTGAGGTTCCCAACTTTGGTCAACTGTCAGGCTCATTTCACATCTTAAATTCTATGATATTTTTTATACATATAAAAGATCTTTGATTTGAAAGGTCTTAGAACTGAGCGATCTAGGACCGACTGCAATTTTAAAACAATATACATATTTTACATAAGTAATTTATTGAAAAATATCAAATATGTTTAAAAAAACTTGTTTTAAGTGAGTCTAGGGAAGGACATAGATAAAAATTGCTGACTCACCATGTATATAATTCTAATCTGCAATTAATGGATTGCAGTTATAAGCAAACATTTATATTTTATTCATTAATATAGATACAATATTTTAATTTTATATGCAATCCTAGTACTTTATTATAGTTTAACCCGACCCAACCTCGTGTCACTTAACTTAGCAAAAAAGGGAGAAAGGACTGACAAATGTCATAATCAGTCTATAAGAGTCAGACAAACCCCATACCCGTGTCTGGTTGACCCCGTATTGGTGAATATAAATATGAAAACCATTATATTATTACGAACAAGATTTCAAGCTAACAACACTTATTAACATTGAAATCCTGGCTGTAACCAAAAGTCTATTAATAAAGTTAATAAGTAGGATTAACTAACACAGTTTCATCAAAATATGGTTAAATCAAACTGGGTTTTTCTTATTATAATTTGGTTCCTGAAAAAATGCCCTAAATGTATCTAATAATTATCTCATAGCTGATAAACTGGTAGATTCCATATATTTACCGTCAATGAAATAAACCAGTACATATAAAATAAGGTAAAGTGATATTACTTTTTATAGTTTCCTTTGTATCGGAACTTACACCTACATAAAAAAACACTATTTCCAACATTTAACTTTGTGTAGGGCACATTTTTTTATTTTAAATAATAATAACAAGCATAAGTTACACTGTTCTAGTTTACAGTGACACATTCAATAAGAAATTTATCTTACAACTTGATCATATTTAAATTTTAAGCATATACACATTTTATGCTTAATATTTAAATAATTATCATCAAATCGTATGTTATAAAATGTCATCGAGAGCGTCGGTGGCTCATTGGTGTGGACTGTTGCGCTCTGATCTGGAGGATGGATCAAATCTCGGCACGTACCAATGTCTTTACGAATTTTCGTAATTATATGTACGTTTATCCGACGTTCTTACGATGAAGGAAATGCCTACGAAGAAATTCAAAGGTTGTGCGTGAAGCCGGCGAATCCGCACTAGGCCATCGTGGACGACTAAGACCTTATACACCCTATACGGTTAGACTCGCGCCCCTCGGTGGGGATGTATAATGACCTGATGATGACTTATACACAATGACATTTAAAAGTTATATACAAAGTAATTGTCATCTAATATCATTTTTATCAATTAGTTAGGATTGCCCAATGTTAAATTAATATTTACAGAAAAAGCACCTCGTCGTATTAAATAATTTTTAGTACGAGCATTTCCTAATATGAAAAAATATGAAACTAAAAAAAAATCTGTGATTCTAATTCGTAATACATTGATAAATATAACGTATAAGAACCGATACATAATATTGTATTTTATGCAATTCGAAGTCGTTATTGATGTTTCTTCGTATTAACGACATCAACTCGAAGCTTTAATTTTGCTTCATTCGCAAACCAACGGATTAATGGACGGCTCGAACCCAAACCTTTCCCCTTGGTAACCCTATAAAAACAGCGTTTAAAATGTAACAGACTTAAACCTTTTTTTCATTGACAGTACTAATAAATTAAAAAAAAAAACAGTCAATTCTTGTTGGTTCTTAGTTTATGTGATGCCATTAATTTTGAAATCTAATAATGGAAATGCTTGAAAAAAGATTTGTTTTTAACGTCAAGTTGTTTTACAAGAGCATTAAAAATAGTATTTGTTCTTGATTCATGTTTAAAAAAAATATAACAGATCTTTAAAATAAGACACTTGTATTCAATCCGAACAACTTTAGTTCTTACCGATCCTTTACTTGTGTGGAACTTAGACTTCCACACAAGTAAAGGATCACGACGGAACTATAGTGCGAAAAACCACTGACTGATAAGGCGGGACGACTCTCGATTGGCGTAATGAACAAAGTAGCGTCGGCCAATCCCCTAACCAGATAAACCAAAGACCTGGTTAAGGCCTAGAAGCCGATAAATATCGGCTGCTAGGAATCGGTTCGCGTGAAAATCACTAGGGGAGGCCTATGATCAGAAGTGTATATTGTGTTTAGGCTGTAATAATGATGACGATATTGGATCATTTGGTGATTACATCGATATTATAAATTAAGACTACTTTAAAGTAACACCTGAGTTTGTTTGTAAACTGATAATATAGCTCGATTCATAACAATGTATATATTACGTACGTACGTTCAAACACTATATAAATATGCACTACACCTTTGCTAATAAAACTAAAAAGCGGTGGATTAAAAAAAATACCACTATTTATCAGGTTAAAAGAAAACAGTTGCTGTTGCAGAAAAAAATCCGAGCTAGAAACTGTTTACAATTAGTTTAAAATAACTCGGAAGGATCTGGCTGGAGACCGCGTCTTGGCAACGTAGCGTAGGACGCTCGGACCGGGGGACTGACGACTTGCGAAAGGTCGCTGGTGGATGCTGGATGATTAAAGCGGAGGACCGGGATATCTGGCGCAAAATGGGGGAGACCTATTTCCAGCAGTGGACTGCGATAGGTTGAAGAGAGTGGACCTGGCTTCCTAAAATATTCGAGGAATATCGAAGGACTCTTAAATGATAGTGACAAGAAAAAGGTAGGCTATGGGGAGTTTGGTCAGAAACCCACCACATGGCAGGTCCGTAATTTTTTTCGACATGAACCATGGGTGTTGGAGCAGACGATTTCTGGGGTGGAGACCGCGTCTTGGCAAGCGTAGCGTAGGACGCCCTCCGGCCCGATGGACCGATAACTTGCGAAAGGTCGCTGGAAATACTAGAGGGCAAGGAAATGTATTTCCAGCCTTTTAAGTCACAGTACGCCCACTTTTGAAACTCGCGAGGTTGTCCTTACGTTAAGTAATACAGTGGAGTGAATTGCCTTATGGTGTTACCAATAAAAATGCACCACAAAACGAATAAGTGCTTAACTATTGAGACCAGAGCCCAGTACTTTTTACGTGATTTTATCACTCAACTTCTAAATTGTAGATTGCCTATCTACGACCTTATTTACCAGCTTACAGCCGTTAACCTGCGTCTTTTATACGACCTTGTGCGTATACTTATAATAATCTACCTTATGAATAAGTCAAGATACAATATACTCATTTAAGAACCCACGCACTATTTACCCTAGCTTTTGGCACTCTGCCCATTCTGTTTACAAAGATATGACTCAACATAGAGTATAATAGTGAAGAATAAACACCTTGATCAGATTTAAGTAGGTGGTAGACTTGATACTGTGGGGTGTTAAATATCCACCGCAGTTAAATAGGAGTATTATGCACTTTTGTATTTGCATAGTTTTTTTTAAACTGACCAAATTGTCCATTCTCCATCCTGAGCATAGTTCATATGATAGTGTTTATTTATTTGTATAAACAAAGCTCACAACACAAAAATTAAAAATAGCTATTGCACTAGGCTCGCAAGCATGACTTGCAGTATCTTTTTAACTAGATTACGTGGTTTCCAATTTAGGAGTGTCTAGTTCAGAGAAAAAAATGTTGTCATGAAAGTAAAAATAATAATAATCACTATGAGGAGAGAAAAATACATATGTTTTACAAAGAACCGCCCTGGTAAATAAAAAGTATATTTTCATGCACGCGAATATTTGTGCTGTACGGGGATCGAGTCCGAGCCCTCGGTGTAATAGCCGACTTTCCAACCACTACACCACATGGATCATCGAATAAGAAGCCCAAATGTTGTCTCGAGGCGGGGAAGTAGTGTTGGCAGGAGCTTGGCAATATCAGCATTATTTGGTTATCAGTGCTACCCTCCTCTAATACTATCTCATGGGCAGGCGCACTTAACATCAGATGTTCCCCATAACATGGGTACATTATCTATAATAGTGATACAGATGCCAACTTACGGCAAAGACAAGCACTTGTGAAATTTATTCAATAAGTAACATCTACTACATGACAAGTGATGCTAGATCTTTGAGGACTTGTGTTTCACTTCTAGGCGTACACAAACAATTTTTTTTTTCACAGTTTGTTTGGTTTTTATGATTTATGCTTTTACCTTGTGCTAATTCTTTTTGATGTGAAAAATGTTATTTCGTGGTCAAAAAATGTTTTCCTGTCTATCTTTCTTTAATAACTCAGTTGGTTCGTGAACGAAAGTCTTGAGGAATACTTTTTCCAGCAATCAAGCGAAAGTTAGGCGCTATATACATCGCGATGTCATCGCATTTAGTTTTGTTGTAGCAAATTTGACAATTTACAACTTCGCGCAGAGCGCAAAAGTAGTTAATTAAATTGGAGTTGTACTAACTGTATTCACGCTTAGCACGGATTAATGTTGACTTGTTTATCTGAAATAAGAATGTAATTAGACTGGATAAGTCTTTATTAAACTAGCAAGTTTAATCTTGTGGGTGAGAATAAACCAATTTGTTAATTTTCAGAATTTCGGCAAATTTTGGGAACTATAGTTTGGCACCTTCACTCGAATGGGCAGGCTTAACTGGAGTATGTGTTATAATTGTAGGTTGACTTTTGAAGAAAGAGTATCCAACTAATAGGAAACCTACTTTTGAAGAAAGATAATCCTGTTGAAAGGAAATATTATCATCATCGACCAGACTATAATGCTCCACTACAGGATACAGGACAGGTTGGGAAGACTTGGCCGTACATAACCCACCACTCAAGCAAAAGACGGTTGACTTAACGACTACAGCCTAAAATGGACTGAATAGTGGATTTATGTCCTTTCTGAAGCACAGAGAATCTAGTAAACATATATTTCGGTCACCCACCCGATACACGACCTATTCGAAGTTGCTTAAGCGGCACAACCGTTAATCAGACGAACTAACCGCTATGCGATCGAGACCTTGAAACTATCATCATCATCATCATCAGCTCATTAAACGTCCCCACCGAGGGGCACGAGCCTACCCGTATAGGTGATTAGGCCATAGTCGTCCACGCGGGCCCAGTGCGGATTGGACGACATCACACACAACCTTTGAATCTCTTCGCAGGCGTGCATGAAGGTTTCCTCACGATGTTTTCCTTCACCGTAAGAGCGTCGGATAACGTACATATATTTTCGAAAATACGAAAACACATTGGTACGTGTCGGGATTTGGACCTCAGCCCTCCCAGTAGGAAGGCGACAGTCCACACCATTGAGCTACCGACGCTCTATATCTTGAAACTATATAAGGCATTTAATAATTGTGGATGTTTATTTATGAAGGAAATACATCGGGAAATTTCTTTAACTAAGTGCACCTGTCACAAAAACTGCCCTTAAAGGAAATAGTATATTATGTATGGCTCCTCATATTTATAATAAATTACCAACGAAATTAAGAATATGAATACTAACAGGTTCCGTTAACATTTGCTATGTACCTATACGAAAAAATAAGCCTACTATACATTGACGGACTTTTTTATTGATAAAATATGAAATTTAATAATAAAATTGTAATACAATTGCCTTAAGTGTGACATACTTTTTAAATATTTGTTATTATAATTTTCCTGACCTTACTAATATTGCAATTTCTAAATTTGTGTTCTATTGAATTAATGTATACTTAAAGCATATTATGACTTTGACATGTAGAATTTGTACGCCTACTAAAGGTAGGACATAGTGATACATGCTTTAACTATGACTAAACATCTGTTTATCTATTTGATCACCTATGTCTAACAAATAAATGATTTCATTTCATTTCTTTACAACGTGTAGGTAAAGTGACATAACTCATTACTTTACTATCAATGTTTCTAAATCACTTCTCAGCCCCTATAATAGTTTTTTCCTAACATAACCAGATGACAACCGGAACCTACGGTCTTTAAGGTGTTAATAGAAACTCGGAAATCGACTTTCTCGACAGAAAAAATGTGTGTGAGTGACTTGCCTCGTTCAATATTGTAAGATTTGTAGTAATTAGTTTTTCTAAATTCAATGAAGAATAAAACGACTTGACAACGCTCACCTCATGGTGAGGTAAGTGTGAATGAGAGAGAGTAAGAGTAACACGTTTGTTCATGAATACAGTGTTAAAGGAAATCTTTAACTATTGATACCCGTAGTTATTAATCTTTGACAACACTGTCCTGCGCCTGTCACTCGAAAAGGCAAATAAAGATAATGTTAAGATTTAGCTCCCTTATACCAATGATATTCTGTATACATAAAGGTAGAACCGCCAAAGAGAAAACAGCTGTAGACTCTTTGTTTAGGTAAATGTACGCTCATTCAAAATATGTGTATGTGTGCTGTCGCTGCATTCGGAACACTATTTTCGATTGTTTTGTGAGCATATTACGAATCTATACTTTTTACATTGCCTTATACTAAGCTGTTTAATAGCTACAATGCCACCTTGTCGAAACACAGAATTTCATTTTTTTAATTTCACGGGACGATATCTATAACTGCTGCGGACAGAGACGCCTTAGTTTTAAATATAAAAATATGTTACTTCTCTATATAAACTAAAAAAATATCAATATCATTGACATGCTCTTTTGTCAAGGTGATTAATTCATTATAATTTTTCTCATCAACCTAATTACTTTAAAACATTTGACGGCTACTCAAGATTGACATTACCCGAAGGTAAAATTTAATTACAAATTTAACAACTTATAAAAACAAACAGGGGAATTCGGAAATTGCGTTAAGCATTAATCAGCAAAAATCTAATGGGTCATACATATTTATAACGTTAAAAAACACTTGAAAGGCGGGAAAAGAAGACAATGGAAAAGTTAGGGTATCCAGCGGAATTTCTTATTTTTACTTGCATAGAATAAATAAATTTAACTGCGGAATAGGTAACGATTTATCGATTCCGACGTATCCCTTTAAGTAATAACGTTTCCTCATTAAGATGATTTCTTATTTTATGGGTTGTAGGGACTCTTACCAATATTTGAGCTGTTTGCTCGTTTGTCTACTAGTATTTCCTTAAAAAGAACTACTATTAATGCAACGTAATTAAAGTCCATGGCTTCGCTGTTGGCCCCACAAGGCTTTTACAACTTCGCCAGGCAAATGGCGAGCTTCTCAGCCTTGAATTTATGCAAGCCTAAGGATGTCCCATAGCGGGACTCAAACCTGGCTTAGGGCGTTGCAGTGGTGTCTCTTTAGTATTAAATTAATAGCCCCAAAGGCAAGATAAAAAAGGGAAAAGTTCTCGACTCAAAGAGAGCTTATGTTGCCCACTTCTAGATAGCCAATGGCTGTTGTCCGCACTAGGGTTTTGTTAAGTAGTGGACATATTCAAACCTTATAATCATCATCATCATTACAGCCTAAAATATCCACTGCTAAACGAGGCCTACTCTTGTGATTTCTACGCGGACCAATTGCTAGCAAAAGCTTTTCACAGGCCAAAATGTCGAAGCGCTTTTTTCCAAGTATCAAAATTAATTATAGTGCTTTAGTTTGGTATTTTAAATGTATTTTTGTATTCTTTTTGACGTTCATAAGTGCTTTTTGTAAGCCTAATTTGAATAAATGAATTTTTGTATAGTGGGCACCGGTATAAAGCCTGAAACTGACTGCCGGGGAGATCTTCTCTAGTTGTACTAAAATACGAAGTTTAAGGTGCTTTCACACGTAAAATAAAATAGAGCCTAATAAAATTAAGTGTTAGGTATCCTCAATTTACTAGCCAGTGACGTTTCAGTATTCCGCAGAACTGAAAATATTTCACAGCAATTGTACAATTAGAGTAAGTTATTCGGGGCTCGAGACGGATGTCGGTATGCAAGTAACGAATTCCAAAAATTCCAACTTTACTTAAATTGTTACATGAAGCATCCGATTGCTTTTTAAAGAATCCCAAAACTTTTTAACCACTTTAAATCTTTGTACCGGCTGTTAAGCACTTAGACACCGGAATAATAGAATTTCGAAAGTATGCTTTTCTACTAGAGTGAAAATTTAGTATCGAGTTTTGTGAATGAATTAATTTAAAAACAATTTTTATTTTATTTTACGTGACCTTGTTCAAGTTAGTAGGTATATACATGAATTATATACGTAGATTTTCATCTTCATTATATTTATTATTATTATATTCGTTGAACCAGAGTATATGAAAGAAATATGGTTTATTTAACCCTTAAATTTAATTGGCGTATTTAAATATTTTATTAGCTGTGAAAATTGTTTTTGCCTCTTTTTTGTAATAAGTGTGTACGATGATTTAATAATTTTGCAATGTTGTGTCCAACAGAAAGGGTATGTATTTGAGAAATCATAGTTTATCAATAATAATATAAGATCTTAACCGACGACACAGGTTCAATAAACATCATAAATACGTATTGAATAAAAGAGATTGAAAAAAATGCTTTTTGTATTTGCCTGACTAAATATTCAATCAGTCAGAAATCAATAAAATTATTGTTTATTAACTTGATTTTTTGAAGTTCATGAAGTCGATCATAGACAGTAATATGTTTCAGAGACAGCTAAATATATTGAACGTTAAACAAAGGCTAAATAATTCGCATGCCCATGACTCCGCTGCATTAACCATCATATTAAAAAGACTTGTATAATATTGTATTTATTACCATTATGGCTTTATAAGAAAGATTATTATAAAAAAGGAAACTTTTGAATTTGCAACAGCTATTCATCTTAATAAGACAGGACACACTTTTGCTTTGATTTTAAGAAAGAGTAGTAGTAGTATTTTTTATAATTTTTCGGTGAATTGTTGCCAATTTCATTCAAAGTATCAGGATAAAAATAAGAATATTATAATAGTCACATTACGTTTTTCTTTCCTTGGTCAAACCAACAATAATATAAATAATAGTTAATAATTAAAATAACGGTTATTTTGAACCATTAAGTAATATGATTAATAAAAAAAATGTAACGCCCAATATCCGAATATTTAGCGACTATGATTGCAAAGTTTGTCACGGTTTCATAATTTAATCAAATAATCGAGTAATAAACTTTAATTTACACTAATATATTGTCGTAAAAAACTCTCATGTCACTTTTGAACAAATAAAATAGTTTCTAAAGGTACATACCCAAATCGGAGCTCGTAGCAAATGCGTAGCAAGAGATAAGTTTCGTAGCGCGTGTAGCACGTCTACGCCGTAGCGGAGGCTGGCAGGTTTTGCGGCGAGCATCTCCGATGGCTCGGTTATATGGAGCCTGTGACGTCACGGGACTATGGCATACGGCGTGGGAAGTACAGTTGAGAACATAATGGCATGTCATCAGTTACATGGTATACAGGTATGCAAACAAGTGGTTCAGGAAAAATAAATGCGTATTCATCATTTCGTTGCCCTAAGCAAAGCAATATAGGGCAACGCAATACTTTGGACCTAAGCTCGTAGGTGGCAGAATAAGCACCTGTTGAAAAGGAGACACATTGAGAAAGTCAACATATATTTAACATATATTAACATATATTTTTAAATATTATAACTAAAATTTTACGTTTTTTGTACAAAACGGAAGACACAGGCAGGATCTAAGATAGATCTTTTATAATTGTCTATATTTTGTCATAAATTATAGAAGGTACAAGTTTTAATCCTATTTTATCAATTCAGTGTATTACATTTCTACATAGTTTTGAAAATAGTGTAGAAAGTAATTATGTGTCAATATTTTTAAAGTTTGATTGATTCAATGAAAATGATCAATATCCACTGACATTCACACAGCGCCATCTAGCCCTATCTACCTAGAAGTAAGGAGCTGATAGTTAGGGTACTAAATAACTGATAAACATACTTATTTTTTTTTTAAAACATACATATTTACACCCAGACAAGTAACAGTCATGTTTAACTGTTCATTCATACAAGTTTGTGATGCCCGGGGATCGAAGTTGGAACCATTGGTGTAGTAGCCGACGACGTCTCCCACCATTATATCACATGGGTCATCAAAATAATGTATATTAATATAAGGTTGCCTGTTTGACGAAATAATAATCTGATTAGAGGTAATTAGACTTATACAGTACTATTAATTTTATATGTTATGAGTTACATACGTAATTAAAGGTGCATAACTGTCGGTAGCTTTAAGTCTCTGTCCGTAAATGAACTAACAGACCGATATAGCATCCGTATCCGCAAGTTTAAGTGGCAGTGGGCTGGTCACGTATGTCGCAGAACCAATGGCCTTTACGGCAGGCGAGTTCTGTAGTGAAGGCCGCGTCTTGGCAAGCGTAGCGTAGAAAGCCCTATTGTCCGATGTAACGACGACTTTCTGAAGGTTACCGGTGGAGGTTTGACGTAGAAAGCGGAAAACTGGGATATCTAGCGCAAAATGGATGCTCCGTGTGTGCATAAGGTTCAGGAGTATTAGGTAAAAAAAAGTGTATTAAAACTATTGTAAAATTTTAAGCTTAAAAAAATATACTGCTTTATATTCCGCCATGTTATCAAAAAATAGGTTTTTAAACAATAACAAAAAGTAGAAACATTAATTAAACTCAGAATAATATGGAATGAAACATATTTAGCACAGAAAATCTATGACCATTTTAGATCACGACTTAGCATGGTGTAGAGGAGTCTACCAGGCATCTGTACGTTGTTTTTCCGTAAAAAGTCCCGTTCTACGAGGTCATAAATCCCCACGCAACGCAACCGTTTACATTGTACGTAAACAATAAATATGTAACTATAAATATGTAAGCATATATTGAAGTGTTCTATAACGACCTAAACGGAATAAAGACTTCTAAAGATTATCATACTGAATGTACGTCAGCCTGCGTTTGCAATGTAGAAGCGTAAAAATGAAATTATTTACGACATCACATTACAGACCTCAAAAATGACAGTATTTCTCTACTATTGAATGGATGTTATTATACAAGAGAAACTTGAAATACTCTATCTAAAAATCAGCATCAAAATCCGTTGCGTACTTTTAAAGATTTAAGCGCATATACGGAAAGGGTATAGGGACAAAAAAGCGACTTTTTTTAAACTATGTAATGATATTCTATTTCATTGAACACTTCTGTGGTCGCCTGTACACGCGTCTTGGTCAAAGGCGCCGCGCGACCTTGCGCGCGACCGGTGCCTTGCAAAAGACTTCAACGAACCGCTACTACTCTTTTGACACGAGTATTAATCATAATACCTATTTCAAATATTTTATATAAGCCTAATATTATGTAATAGCTAAAAGTATCTTACCTTACCACTAGTCCAGGATTCGGTTGCGTCACAGTAAATGCATTTATGTGCATAACCACGTCCTGTTGGAAGTAATATGGGTGACTTTGAAGACTGCTTTGAGTGATGGCTTTGAACAGAACTGTCATCAAATTCTTCCCAAAAGTCTTTCATTCCACACTCGTTAGGGACAAAGCTATTGTTTTAAATAATAATATTTGCTCGCAAAACACGGCTGCTACTATGTATGATAATATTTAAATTAAGATTATTATAAGAAATGGCCCGTATATATAGCAACAGTGAACACAACAAAATACAAGAATCTCGATTGAATATGTGCTTGATTTTTGCATTTACCTTAAGGAGATTTTCGAGCGTGGTCGCTGAGTACAACAGATAAAGTCAGTGTGTACCTTCATCTCACCTTTATTTCAGCCATAGCCATTATGCTTTTGTTTATAAGTATTTAGGTCGTTTGTCGGGATAGGAAGTAAATTATGTGACTGATCTTAACATCTTTAAAGTTTCGCAAATTTGAAATGATTGACTATCGAGTTTTCTTGTCGGTTTGTCTCAAGGATCCTCTTTTTCTGAAACCGAGGTACATTCTTAAATAAACAACAAATTTGACGATTCAAAAAAAAATTAACGTCCTTATTCAAATACACATTTCATATGTGTTTGTTAACATTTATATCTTGAGTTTATGTCACAAGATAGTAACTGTGGTCCCTTCTTTGGGATTATTGGTGCATTATAGGCGACAGTTCCCACTTACCACCAGATAGACTGTCTGCTTGATTGAAAACTTATTTTATAAAAAAGCATGTCAAAAACTAAACAGACGCAGACGCGTCAATATTATTCAAAGTACAATATAAAATACCTTATTTGTATCCGTATTTCAATAAATGTATTAGCCTAAGCGTGGGTGAATTCTTTGTAGCATAGTTAGTCACGGGTTTGTTTGCCAAAACGCCTACACGCGTATTTTATAGGTAACAGTTTAAATGACTCTCGTATTATATGATTTATTTAGCGCGTTTAGTTTTTGCAGCTAGATCACATTCTAGCTACAATATGAATGTACATCCCAATCTTACCACCGTATATTGAAAATTATTTGGTAAGAAGGACGTGGTCCACAACCCTCAAAACGTCCAGCTTTTAGGGATTAAATCTAAAATGTTTTTTTTTATCCTTTATAGGCAGACATTGGACCGCCATCTCACCTGATGGTAAGTGATGATGCGGCCGAAGATGGATCATGCCTGCCTAGAAACAGCCTATTCACTATTGAAGACGGCCATGTAATGATCGGGAACACATAAGGAGGCAAAGAATTCCATTCCTTTGCGGTGCGCATTAGGAACGAGGCACCAAAGCGGGCTGTGCGGATGTGTGGAATGTCTACCACGTAAGGATGGAACGCTCGCCTCCGTCTTGTATCCCGATGGTGAAAAGGGGCTGGTTTTTTATTATTAAGAAAATTAAATTAATCAGCCGGATCAGCAGGAAGACGAATTGCGAAAGGTCACTGATGGAAGCTGAATATGGATAGCAGGGGACCGGAACATCTGACACAAAATATTGGAGATCTATAAACAGTAGATGTGATAAGTTAAGGAGTGAAATGATTTTATCATCGTGTTTCATTTGTTAGATGTTGTAGTCATGAAAGAATGTACGAGTGTACATGTTCAGGCTTAAATATAAATATCCATTGACATTCACACAGCGCCATCTAGTCCCACGTGAAGCATGTATGGGTCCTAAACAACAGATAAACATGCTTGTAGATATTTTTTGTATATACCTATTATACATAGAAAACAGCCAGACCAATACAAACAGGCATATTCATGCACACAAATGTTTGTAATGCCCGGGGATCGAATCCGGAACCCTGTGTAGTAGCCGACGTCTCAATCATTACCCCACATATATGATGCCAATATGTATAAATTCCAAATTTAAAGGGTCAGTAAATATACAAAAACTCTCATGGAACAGATTATTTTCAAGTAGATAACCCCAAACACTGTTATAATCCATAGTCAGTAAAAATAAAAATCAAACTGTCTTTATTCAATTAAGTCCTTCCTAAATAGATCACTTATGAATGACAAATGAAGCTACCACAGTCTAGACCTACACGGACAAAAAAGTAAAAGTTAGCTCATTGTCTGCTGTTATGTCAATTCATTTATTTTTTAGTACAAATATCCACTGACACTTACACAGCGCCATCTAGCCCCAAACTAAGCATTAGACTGTAATATGGGTTCTAAACAACGAATAAACTTACTTACATATAGTTTTTTTTGTATAAACATATATATTATATATAGAAACACCCAAACCAATACATGTTCATGCACACAAATGTTTGTACTGCCCGGGGATCGAATCCAGAACTCTTGGTATAATAGCCGACGTTAACCATTACAAGAAATGGTTCTTAAAATATACGAAGGAAGGAATAGTATTTATGATACTGAATGAAATATAAGTAAGATTTAATAGCGTAGCATCTAAGTAGTTTCGTTTGGTTAACGAAAGCGCAAGTTAAGTAACTTCGCGTAATTCTGCTATAGGATGGGTGACCTAAAATATGAACTAAGGGGTTGATAGGCCTGTGTTCTACAGTGAATCGACATAGGCTATTGATTGAATCTTATGAATAATGGGCTTTCGAGTGATATCAGAAGTTACGGTTCGCACGTCTTCTATCTATACTGATTTTACTAACAATATTAATCAGAACGAGATAAATATTAAGTCTCTACGAAATTTACAGTCAGTGTCAAAAGTGTTTAATTAATGAGCTCCTTTACCTCTTGCAAGGCTACCTAAAAAAATGCTGCTTAGAGATTCCATAGTGTTAAGCACGCTTCTTCAATGTTGCTCATGAGAGGCAGGAGCCTACCCCGTATGTATAGGCCTTAGTCGTCCACGCGGGCCCAGTGCGGGTTGGAATACTTCACCCACAACCTTTGAATCTCTACGCAGCCGTGCGCAGGTTTCCTCACGATGTTTACCTTCACCGTAAGTGCGTCGGATAACGTACATATAATTTCAGAAGTTCGAAAACACATTGGTACGTGGCGGGATTTGAACCTCAGCCCTTCCGTTTGACTATTGAGCCAACGACGCGCTACTAAGCGATTTAAAAAAAAAGGCATCATAGATGAATATACATTTAAACTCTATCTCCTTAAACTGTAAAATTTTAAACCTCAAGGCTAACTGAACTGAATTAAAATGTAATAATAAACTGTAACGATTTTATAGCTCATTGTAAGTAAATTAGGTATTTAAGTTTATATGAGAAATACTTTGACCTGTGACCGACAGTGCGACGTTATAGGCGTTAGACGTTAATTTATTGTGTTAAAATCCATTTTTTTATAGTTTGCTCTTTCCGAATCATATTTTTTTATACTACCAACTACAATTTGAAAAGTGAATGTGCCCATCGACTTTTGATGCTGATTGTACCGTTTTTCCACAGAATTATTCCAGGCTGGACGTCCCATAAGTTTATCATCGGATTTCCTGCTACACTGTACCATAGTACGTGATATATGGGGCGATATTTTGACAGGTTATATTGTGATATATCTTCACAAACATTAATATCCACACACAATAAAAAGTATTGTAGCTTCTTTAAATCCGTCTAGAAATCGCACTTTTGGCATAGACTGAAAATGGTTTATATGTTAATAAAGACCGCAAGAGAAACATACGCGTAAGTTTTATAATTAAGTTTTATAAGTACAAAAAAAACATACAATTCAGAGTTCCTTCTAGCATAGCTTTTTATATCCATCCAAAGAATCGCATGATTGGCTTAGATTTAAAATGGCAGGTTATTAAAGCCAGATAAATTGATGTTAGAGGATCAAGTGCGATTGCTAAGAATTAGGTATAAAATACATATGTTTAATAACCGTGGGATCCCTTAGGAAAACGTAACAAAAAAATTCAATGCCTTAGTCAAGCCAAGGTAGTTATGTAGCTATTCCAGGTAACTCTTGCTATATTTATCTTTAAAGCAAGCGAAAGAGATGAGAGAGATATAATGAGGCAATGTCACGTTACACACACACACAAGTTTATGAGATTCTCGTTAAGGAGTTTGATTTAATACACTACTCATGAGCGTCTGTCAATCATCACCAATAATTGGAAGTCTGCTGCTGACATTAACATTTACCTGACACAAGTAAATCACATTTTTTTACTATGAAAATGCAGGAAAAACGTGTGAAGTGAAATATAATGTGCTAAGAATTCTTGATTCTGTCGTAAATACTTTGATACGTTCACAGAATAATGGCTGACAACCTATTTGGTGTAACGGTTGAGACGTTGGTTACTACACCAATTCGATCCCCGGGTAGTACAAACATTTATGTGCATGAACATGTCTGTCTGTATTGGTCTGTGTGTTTTCTATGTATTATATGTATGTATTTACAAAAAAAAGTATATAATTATGTGAATTAATTATTTAGAATCCGTAATACAAGCTTCACACTTATATTGTAGCTAGGTGTTGTGTAAAAGTATTTATTATATATATAGTTATTTATTTATATTTTATGGAAGAACGAGTAATTCTATGGAAATATAATCGTAAAAATTATTAAATATAAAAATTTAGGTTACAAGTATAATAAATATTATATTTATGGTGACAACGAAACTTATAACCTAGTCTTTAATTATTCTTAGTATTGTTTATTTTAATCTTAACTCGTTAAGATTTAAGATTGGAAAACTGGCACCACGCTGTCGCAACTTGACACATACTTAGATAGTTACTAACAGTTGTGGGTTCTAATAAGGCGTTATTAAAGATAATTGTCTACTCTCATGTTCGAACACTTGATTTATATCCGAGCACTTGTAATTAAGCATACTTGATTTATGAATGTCTTGCGATTTTTGCGATGGTTAGCTCTTGACACATTCCATTTTGTTTTAAAAAAAATATATTGGTAAAAAGAAAAACAAAAACATGTATCAGGTTAACTCGTATATGTATTTATATATCTGGTGATATCTCAAACACACACTTACGTTTTTGAATATATAGGCAAATAGAAGTGCTTAGTTATTGTACTAATCAAGCCTTTTACAATTTTTTTACAAATTCAGTTTTTGATTAATAATTTAATCAAAAACTGAATTTGTAAAAAAAATGGCCTTATTTAAAGCCCTACTTAATTACCTAATGGTAATTAAGTAGGGCTTTAAATAAGTATCTACCGTAAAATTAAGTAACGCTATTAAATGGGTATTTAATCAATAGGGATAAAACTTTGCGCGTATGTTAAAATTTATATTGAAATCAATAAATAAAGATTTCACGGAATGATTAAAATAACATTGTTCGATTTGTAACGATTATTGTAAAACTCCTAACGAATCCATCTCCAACCACCCTATTATGGTCTTTGCTAAAACTAAAAAGATAATGTACATTTGTTACCCGTATTGTCTAAATGAAAAGAAGATAAGTCATTTGAAGGATAAGTGCAGTTCCACGAAGAACAATAGCGTCAGTATCATTATACTATAGATCATCATTTTTAAACGCGTCCATTTTGTACCATTCACAGATTCATATACAGGAGATGGGCAAGCGCGTTTAAAGTGCGACAACTGTAAGCTCACGAGCATACACTGGCTACAGTTTACGCTCTGTGAGACGATTCAAGACGCACGAATATTAGAAGAAATTACCGTTTTTTTCCAAAATGCCATCCTGGCAATAGTAACATGCCATCATCGCAATGAATCAGTAAATTTACTAAGAAATATAATAACTTTTCACAGGTAAGAACCGAAAAGAAATTGCGACACCGGGACTGCCTATAAACTTGGCGGTTTGTCCAGTCTAATGTATATTCTGATGCTGTGGTACCATTGTTACAATACTCATCATCATCATTTATTCGATATCTGTGCTTAAGATTTACCGACGTCTTACTCACCTCTTTACTGAATGGATAAATAAATAATTAATAATGTATTGATAAAGCAAACGCTAAATTGTTTAAATGTTTGCCTCGGTGTGTATGGACTTTTCTCATCATCATCAGCTCAATAAACGTCCCCACCGAGGGGCACGAGCCTACCTTAACAACCTTTGAATCTCTTCGCAGCCGTGCGCAGGTTTCCTCACGATGTTTTCCTTCGCCGTAAGAGCGTCGCATAACGTACATATAATTTCGAAAATTCGAAAACATATTAGTACGTGGCGGGATTTGAACCACAGGGTAACTGTATGGTTAAAAACCTACATTTTATTTTTGTAAACTTTATTTTATGCCTGTGTTAACAACTTTTAGACGCAGACTAATTGCGCAATTAAACTTTGTACATGAAGACGGTTGCAATCGTGCACTTCATTAACGTTTAATAAATGTGAAGTTCAATAAACTCATAAATTTCAACAACCAATCTCTTATATTCCACATATAAGACCATCAACATACTTGTAGTGCTAAGGGCTCGTTCCTTAACACTACATTGTGGTCCTTCGAGCCGGATCCACCCATTGGCCACCGCCACTCTCTCATCGTATTATTTTTTGCTCTGGTTTTACGAGTGCCGTAATTAGGTTAAAAGTTATTGACAACAATGATCTATCACGTGATGAAGGCACATGCACGTGGTGTCCCGTACTCATATGTTTTATGATTATAAGTAGATATTTATAGCTAAATTGAAGTATAGTAGAAGGACTCTAACAGACGACCTCTACCTAAAATTATGACAAGGACCATAATTAATGTAATTTAATCAATGTATATTACACTATAGCATATATTATCGTAATCTAAGTTTCCGTTTAAAACATCTTTCCCCTAAAATAGGGGAGAGTGGGGTAATTGCGAACACTTAAGGGAGAATTGAAATAACACAAAATCATGTTAAACTACGAATACCATTTATTGCCAAAAGTTTACTTCAGCTAATCAACTTTCTTTTCTCATAATCAAATTAGATGTATTTTCAAAATAAAATCTGCTAATAACAAGAAAACAAAACCCTTGTATCCGGAATTACCCCACAACACGTGGGGTAATGACGAACACGGTGTGGGGTAATCTCGGATGCTTTAGTGTAATAACGGACATAGTCTAATTCCTTCTGAAATCACAGTGAAAACCCTTTGATGTGCTTTCACCACTTGTGCAAGTTTTGTGATCCCATTAATTACATTTACAGCATGTAGGTAATCCAGTTTTCATCTGAAGGATCTTCATACTTCTCATCACAAATAAGGCATTGATACTCTTGTCTGTCGAAGCTCTTTTAATGACTTCTTCTTGAGCTCCGCTTTTTCAAAATTGTCTTCTGCAAAATTAAATGCTTTATGAAGATTTTTCAATACTGTTTTTTCTATTTGTATGTAGGTACTTGCAGACTTTTCTTTTATCTTTTGTTCCTTATATTTCAGTTTTGATCTTCTTTCACAAGAGTATCTTTCATTGGAGTGCAGGTTATAACAATTGAAGGTTTTTTGCTGAAAGTTCGTTTACTCTTCTGTTGAACATTAAAAATATTTTCAAGTAAAATTGATTTACTTAAGATATATTGTTAATTATTTATATTAAAGTAACCCCTCACGTTAATTAAAATAATTGAAAATATTTAGCCTTATTTTAACCTTAGCTGGTCTTTGCTGCACGTCTTATGTTAATAATATTTGCAAATCAGTGCTCACTGCTCTTTGCATAGTACTGGGATTTTAAAGTGATGATGTTGCTGTATCTTCAAACTGTTCACCAAATTTATTTGAATCCATTGGCCAAATCTCAATCGTTAGCTGCTATCTCTATATTTCTGTTACGATCAAAAGCCTTCGTAAAGAGTTCTACATCTGCATACTGTGTAATTTTTTGGCCAATAACTGAAGTATTATACTGTCTTAATGGGTCCAAAATATGTTAGGTATTGTGATTGTATACAATGTGATGTTATGTAGTCATTTTCTCATAACGTCAGGGCATCTGAAAGAGATATATTAAGAAAGTAAACATATTTATAACACGGTTTAGGAGTCTGTTAAAACAATATTTTAGATAGGTACAAAGGAAACAAAATTCACCGCAGTTAACTGTTAGAAACAAATATTTTAAGTAAGAGTTAAAACTATAGGGTACGATCGAGATTACCCCATATAAGTCATCCGCCATTGGCCGACACAAAGAAATACGCAAAACTAAATTTTTATTTGAGGTTAGAATGGAGTGATGCAAGCGCCGAGTACTTTAAAACCTTGTCTAATTACACGTTAAAATACCTAAAAGATACCAGATTACTGAGTCATAAATGGCATAATATACAACAACTTTTCTACTGCACTCAAATTAAATGAAATTGTTGAAAAAAACTCAACCTTACATACCTTACAAAGTGTGCGCAGCCTCACTGCGCCACTCACAGTCTTGCACTATGTTCGAACTCGACTCTCGATTGAGATATTGATTATAACTGTTATTCTTTTCTAACACACCTAAACTGACGTGTCCGGCATTACCCGCCGTCCGTGATTACCCCACTCTCCCCCCTACTATGTCATATCTATGTGACAAAAAACAACTCATAAGGCTTCAGTTTCTGTTTAGGACGACTAGTACTAAATATCTATAGTACTAGAGTTAAGTGTCTCTAGAGGGGAGATACCTATAAAAAATAAATTTTCTAAATCAACATTAGTATTTCAAAAGCGTAGAAAGCTCGTGCGTAAGGATGGATGAATGTCGCACAATGTCTTTTGTGTAAATACAACACAACACTAACAATGGATGTCAGATTTCGGCTAATATTTCTTTGGGATTTCAACAAGAAAAAATACAGAGGGCAGCGTAATTTTTCACTTAATCAGGTGACAGTTTTCTTCCTTAGCATTTATTTAAATAAATAAAATAATCATCATCATCAGCTTATTAAACGTCCCCAACGAGAGGCACGAGCCTACCCAAAGACGAGTAAGGCCTAATCACCCAATTAGGACTTAGTCGTCCACGCGGGCCCTGTGCGTGTTGGACGACTTCACGCACAACCATTGAATCTCTTCGCAGGCGTGTGCAGGTTTCCTCACGATGTCCTTCACCGTAAGAGCTTTATCCATACATATATTTTTCGAAAATTTTTAATCACATTGGTACGTGGCGGGATTTAAACCTCAGCCCTCCCGGTAGGAAGGCAACAGTACATACCATTGAGCCACCCGACGCTCTCAAATAAATTTATAATTTAATAAAACTGTGCCCTACCGTGGCCCTACGGTTTAATAATTTTATATTCTGGCCTTCTGCTCGCTTTCCACATATCTGCCATGAATGACCTCTACCATCAAACTCCGTAAGCTTAGAGTATTAATAATAACCTAACATTTGTATTACAAATAAAGTAGTGTTGGAAAACTGACTTAATAAAATTTTATAATCAATATTACAATAGATTTATTTTGGTTTCGCAGATAAGTTAAATACAACTATCAGACTTATTTACTAAAATAATATTTTGGTAAACAGCTACATCTATTGGAGAATCTAAGGACTTTTACGTGTACTAAAAGTCCTCTTGAAAAAAGACAAAAAGATATCTTTAAAAATTCGCTAAGATTCCAATAGATGGCAGATAGATAGATGCAAAAGATAGATGCAAAAGATGCTGTTAGAAACTTATGATTAGAAATGTTAGTTAGGAAAAGATAAAATTTATGGTATTTTAATTCATTATCTTTTATGGAAAAAGAACTACTATTTTTAAATAAACATTTTTTTCTTGTCCATAATGTTTACAACTGTATTTGCTGTATCTAATAATATCATTGCTCGATTAATTTATTATTTTTAAAGCATAAGTCAAAGTTTGACAGTTTTGCTTTTGACACACAGCTTTGACATTTTCATAGTCATTTTTAGCGTCTGCTCCTTTTAATCGTTTCAGTTTTAATATCTTGTAATTAATTAGAAAACTAATTGAACCACCATGGTAAGTAGTATATTAGTATTATTTAAACAAGTTCGGACAGAATATTAACCATTAATAGGATAATGCATCAAACGTTTTCAGTTTTTGCCTTGTCATTGCCGGAATCTTGATTTACTTTTTCTTGTTGGTTAAATATGATGGAAAAGGCATTTCGTTTTAAATTATGAACTTATAAATTTAATTGACTATTTTAACAGGAACTTCATATAAAATATTACTTTTATGAACTATAGTTTATAACCTAGAAACGTATATTTTGCTAAGTCTTAACTCCGCAAAAGTATTCAACCGTTTCAATATGTTACCTGTTTAACTATGTGCTTACCTATAAAAACGTATCAAAACTCATATAAATACATGTATGCATCATTGTGTGTCAATTCAAAAAAAAACCTTTATTTGTTGTAATATTTCAGTTTAGGAATCAATATGACAGTGACGTTACGGTGTGGAGCCCTCAGGGTCGGCTTCACCAAGTTGAATATGCCATGGAAGCTGTCAAACTTGGCTCTGCAACCATTGGCTTGAAGAACAAACAATATGCCGTGTTGATCGCCCTCAAAAGGGCAGTTAGTGAATTGTCAGCATATCAGAAGAAGATCATTCCAATTGATGACCATATTGGTATCACCATCTCAGGATTGACTGCTGATGCTAGAATGTTAAGGTGACTATGCAATTTTCGTACTTTCAGTTACAAACAAACTAATTTACAGTCAAAATCATAATCTGCCAATCCCACCTTCGTGCAAACCTGTTATGCACAGGGTTATTTCAACAATCCATCACTACATAATAGGATGTTTTAAAATATGTACTCTTAACTATTCATATAACCACCTTATCTGCATGTGGTTTAGACTGGTAGCAACTGTTGAAATTGAAAACAAAATAAAGAATTGTGATTTCATATTTTATTAAAAAACTATTTGTGTTGAATTGGGCTCAAATTTTTTATTTTGTTTGTTCTGATTTCTTTCGCAAATGTATATCATATCTTGCACAATCTTTTTACCTTTTCTTTGGCCTTTTGCTTCTACCTTTTAACATACATACATTTACTGTTCTAGATATGATCTCTCCATGTTACATATCAATTCCAGGACAAATATTTAAATTGTGGTAAACTCTATACTTAGTCATCTAGGTAGGTACCACTGCAGTGCCAGATCCTGTGAAATTGGACTGTTTCGTACTTCTGTGTTTCTGGATGTGTGCACTGTAGCTAGTAAAATTACCAGGTATATATCTAATATTTACCGTCTCGGGTGAGGGATGCAGGGAAGTGATAAGGGAAAATAATAACTACCAACTGTTATTAATAATATATATTTATTTCAGACAAAGTCCATATTAATTGTTAGTATTACATAAACTTAATCACTATGTTAGTAACATTTTATTCTTAACACTAAGTAAATATAAAAAGGTAATTATACTTAACAACTAATAGAACTGGGTATGCAATTGTACCCAATGGCGCAGCATCGGGCATCCCAGCGCTCTGCAAACACCTTCAGGAGACTGTTGGAGCTGACGCGGAGTCGAGATAGCAAGGAGGCGGACCGCTTTCGCATGATTGCGTAAAAATCGTCGGTGCGCGCCTCTGCGAACATGGCGGACGCGCTGCAGAACCGCGGCAGCCCCAACAGAAACCTGAATGCGTTGTTGTACTGCACCCGCAGCTCCCCGTATGCACGCCGTGTATAGCTCGTCCACAACGCGCACAAGTAAAATGATGTGCAGTATGCTTTAAAAAGCGTTATTTTGCCTTGTGCAACGTGCGAACCTTCTAGCGAGCATATTACAGCGGACAGCCAGAGATCTACGTTCGCGCTCGATGTCTATATTATCACATAGGTTTTCGGAAACCCAATGTCCCAAGTACTTAAAAGTTTTAACTCGTCTAAGTGGAGTGCCACATAGCAAGACATCCTACGGTATCACATGCTTTGGTTCCTGCTTAAACACTACCATAACACTTTTGACGTTATACTTGATCCCATGGGCCTCCGCGTACGATTCGCATACGGCCACCAGTTTTCTTAAAGCATCGATTGATGGACTCAGCGCACCATATCGTATCGGTCGCGTAACTAATATTATTCATGCACGTCCCGTCAATATGACATCCGACACGTGTGCTGCTGAGCTCACCAATCATATTATTAATTTGATACAACACTATATCTGTTATGGTCACGTGTATCCCTTACCACTAAGTAAGCAAGCTGACTGGCCCTTTCACTTATAATATAAAAAAAATATATGAGAAATATTTAGTATAATTTTTTTTTTCAGCCGTTTCATGCGCACAGAGTGCCTTAACCATAAATATGCGCATGACGCACCCATGCCTGTTGGTCGTCTGATTGCGATGGTGGGCAACAAGATGCAGATATGCACCCAGCGATACGACAAGCGACCCCTCGGCGTTGGTTTGCTTGTGGCTGGATATGATGTAAGTTAACTATAACAGCCATGAAGACAATTTTATATATGAGTACTAAGACATGCCTTACATCTGTTAAAGTTAGTGTAAGACAGGCTATTGGCACAAAATGAGTTTTAGGGCATAGTTTTTATTTGAGGTTAATTAGTAGCACAAATGTCTGGAACATGCAGTATACTCTGGAACATAAGTGCTCATAGAAGTGATGTCGAGACATGTTAAAAAATACTCCTGTAAAAGAAGGGCTGTCTCTAACCCCCTTGCCAATTTGGAGATTAAAACAAAAGTCTAGAAGAGCAGAGAGCCCTATTAGCAGAGCCTAAGTCCAGAATTTCACTGTTGTTAAAAAAATAACACAGATTGTCCATTGTTGATATTTTTTATAAATCATAATTTTCACCACTAAACGATAAAGGAGATTTTAATTTCTAAAACCTGTGACAGAATACACCAAAAGCAGATGAGATTGCCTAGTAAGGGATATATGAGGTATATATCCCTTAATATTATTTGAGGGACTTGAATTTCCTATTCAACCTTAGAATTTAGGATGTGAGTTTCTTATTCAGATTATTTCTTTTATAAACACCAGTAGCATTTTTTGTTAATAAGCTTGTATGTTAAGAGCATGCAATTTTTCTTAATCAACTTAACACATTCAAACGTCAGAAATAAACATCGGGTGTCTCACATACTGTCCATAGATGTGTTAAGAAATAAACATGTATGATAATTAATAAGTATAAAATGTCCAATAACAAAGATCTCTTGCAACATTTCTTTTCCACATCTGCTTAGGTAATTTCCAATCAGCAATTAAGATGTTTATGCATTTATTTCCAGGACCAAGGCCCACACATCTACCAGACTTGTCCGTCCGCAAACTTCTTCGACTGCCGAGCGATGGCCATAGGTGCGCGCTCGCAATCAGCACGTACCTACTTGGAGAAGCATCTCAACACTTTTCCAGGACTCTGACCTTCAGGAGTTGGTGGCGCATGGCCTCCGAGCGCTCAGGGATACGCTGCCCAATGAAGTGGATTTGAATACTAAGGTAATGCAACTGTATCATCATCATCATCAATAGCCTAGAAAAGCCCTCGGTGGTGCACAGACCTTCAACCCTTAGTAGTATACGCGGGCCCAATGCAGATCGGTGGTGTAAACGACCCATTCGATCCACACGACTACTATCCTCGCAACGCCCTAAGCCGAGGTTCGAGTTCCATTCGGGGACGCCCTTAGGCTCGTTGTGTAAATTTTAAGGTTGAAAGCCATCTGCGCTCGCCAATGACCCGGTGAAGCTGTAAAGGCCATCTGCGGCCAACAGCAGTAGTCAGTTCTAAAACACTACCATCCTCAGATTGTAGCTTGGACCGATGGCTGAACATGCCTTCCGAAGCATACAATCTGGGGGCACGCTGGTGGGGCACTTCTGCCAAGACACTTTTACTGATATGTAGAATTTGTGGAAGTAAGGGTCGGTAGAGTTAGGTCGGGTAGATTCAGAAGCTTGGCTCTACATGAGATCTGACATTTTTTTCACAATGCAAAAGGTATGTGGTTGTCTTGGCAACATTTGATGATACACAAAACTAGGGAAAATGCGCACAAAGTCAAGTTTCCCCGCGGGATTGAAATCCACGACATCCATGTCACGCAGCTGAATGCTGTGCCCACTAGATTACGAAGGCATTCATTTTATGACATACAAAAAATCACTGTAAACAAAAAGCGTCGGCGACTCAATGGTGTGGACTGTTGCCCTCCTACCGGGCTGAGGTTCAAATCCCGCTACGTACTGTGTTTTCGATTTTTCCAAATTATATGTACGTTATTCGACGCTCTTGCGGTGAAGGAAAACATCGTGAGGAAACCTGCGCACGCCTGCCAAGAGATTTTGCGTAAAGTTGTTCAACCCGCACTGGGCCCGCATGGACGACTAAGGCCTAATCACCCTATACATGTAGGCTTGTGCCTCTCGGTGGGGACGTTTAATGAGCTGATGATGATAGTAGATTTATTGTACTGATGTGCTCCCTTGATCTCGTACTCTTGCTGAGTACGAGTTCAAGGGAGTAAGTGCGCGGGTTAGTAAGTAAGTAATTAATTTGAGTTTATTTTGGTTCCTTTAATGGACGTTTTTGGACCTTGTATGAGCTGATGATGACTGTAAATATGATTTTGTTTCACAGAATGTGTCGATCGCGATAGTAGGCCCAAAAACACCGTTACGCATATGCGACGAGGCTGAGCTGACTCGGTTCCTAGCTTTGGTGGAGGGTGAAGAGAGGAGGGGTGGAGGCGCCAGCGCCACTGGAGACGGGGGCGCCGGCCCAGCACCGGGGGACGACCCCCACCGCCTGCGGTGAGTCTTACTATTAAAGAATAATTGTAAGAAAAAAATTTTACTAGCTCAATAAATGTAAATTTTGCAGACAAATAATATTTGACGACCCATGTGGTGTAATTGATTGAGATGTCAACAAAGGTTCTCCTTGATGTAACCGGGTTCGATTCCCGGTAAGTACTAATACTTAATTGTGTGTATGAATGTCTGTTTGTAATGGTGTACGTGTTTCTATATATTCACACATGTACGTTTATCTGTTATTAAGTTCCCATATTACAGGCTAAATACAGGAAAAATGTATTACATATAAAATAAAATTGGAGAGTTTGTTATATTGAAATAACAATTTTAATCATGCATATGAAGAGATAAGAGTATGAAGGCAGTTTAAGTGCTTAAAAATACAAGTTTTACCTGGAACTAAGTTATATAAATAAAAGTGTGTGTGGTCGACTTTAGTGTCTATTGAAATGTAATTTAATATTTATGAACTTTTTAATACAATATTTTTTAATGTAATTCCGTTTAAAGATCCATATAATTCATGATTAATAAGTTTGCTTTTAGTATTTTAAAAAGTAATTTATTTTAAAAAGTATATTAAACATTGAATTGTACATGCTAATCAAATATTGTAAGTAAAAAAATAAAAATTACGCGGGAGTTGTTGAGCGCAACATCATTACGGAGGGCGTTTCGTTTGTTAACTCTTCCTCGTCGGTGACATCGGCTAACGTTGTTCTTTTACCGGCAACGTTGCGACTGATGACACTCATCGGCAAATCCTGCAGATCGGGAACAAACGCCCATTTCTTGTAAAGTCTCAGAGCGGTGCTCGCCGTGGTGTCCGGGCTCGGCAAATTGTCAATAGAGACATACATGAATTCCTTCTCAACAATAGCTTTCACTATATCTTGAGTAGCGCGTTCGTCGAACACCTCTCGCTTCACTTTAGCATCTAAAGCAGCCGATAGGAAAGTGGCCCATCTAGGTGTGTAATAGTAATGGAACACTTCCGCCCATTGCTTGCAAGCGTAATCGGTTATCTCGCCGTTGGGACCCCATAAAGTTATTTGATTTCTAGCATTCATTTCATAGAAAAACTTCTCTTGGTCCGTTGTACCAACGTTGCTAGCTTTGTCCAGCCAATTAGCTATCCCAAAATCTGGATTAGAAGCTAATATTGTCTCCATGTCAGCCATTATGTCGAGGAACTCGTTTATTGTCGAGTTAAACACCCAAGTGTTGACGTATCTGTTGTTTACTATATTAATATAGATTTGTTCAGCTCGATACTGTAGCGCTTGTCTCGTCACATCCACAAGATCGTGATAAAAGCCGGGCGAATAGCAATTGGTGTTAGATACGAAGACGAACTTTTTGAAAGCGTCAAATAGATCTTGCTCTTGTACCAAGCCCAGGGCGTATCTTGAAACTGGGACGGCGAGTTATAACGTACTTTCCACGCATACGATTCAAACCGTTGAAACTGTACACGCTTTTCAAAGAGTGATCTCCAAGCGCTGTCGGTGTCGTTGCATCCGTATCTTCTCTCTGCATATTCACCGACCCACTTGTCCAGATTTTGTACAGGTTTCTTACGCCACGCCGACTCCAGCATGAGATCGTATACGACGTAATTCTGGTTGATGCCTTCAGGCGTGAGCCCTATTCCGATCATTGTGCTGTTGACGCGTGATCTGGCTCGGTAAACTTCTGTGTTGATGGTGGGCATGCTTCCAAACATGCCTAAAGTGCCACCGAAGTTGTGCAACATGCACCAGATGTATGGTTGGCCGAAGTATTGCTCGTACAGATCGTACTGAGGCCATTGCTCGGACTGAAGGTCCAATACCAGCATACGACCGTTAGGCACAGAAGTCAAGAAGGAGCGCACCCTGGTTTTCGGCCACCATATTGGATCGTGGACGAACATCCAATTCTGCACCAGCCACACTGCACTGCTGTCGGAAGCGTTTAAGCTGGTAAATATCGCTTTTGCAGTGTTCATTACGAATTCGTCTGACCAATTCGATATTCTGATCTCGTTGAACGGGTCCACCGAGTAGACGTGTCCTGACGCATAACCCGCTGTGGTTTCCCTCAGGAACATCTGCCCCACTCTTCCGAACAAGGGCTCTGTTGGTTCCAAGAATAGACCGCAGCAGTAGTCTTCGCTGAACTTGTTCCACGTGTCTACCGAGTGGTATGTGGCGTTCGGGTAGATTCTGGAGAACGCTTTGGGCACGTGACCGTTGAAAGCGGGGAACACTGGCACTATGCCGAGCTGGAACATATAGTCCACCACAGCGTCTTGTATATTGCGTTGTCTGTCGTGCCAGCTCTGGACCAGGGGTCCGCCCCAGCCGCGCAGGTTTCCCATCCGTAGCCACGTAAGGAAAGCGGGACCGGTAAAGTGCTGGTCGATTTCGTCTTGTCTCATGCCAAGGTTTCGGTATACGCGGGCCCAGGCGGCCTCTTGCGCGACAGGGGCTAGGGCCATGTTGATACCGTTGAGTGCCATCCATTCCACGTGGGTCTTCCATTCCTCGATATTCCACCACACGAAGCTGTATGAGGCGGTGCACACGTTTTGATAGTATCTAAACCTGTCGTTTGCGATGACGTACTCGTCGACATCGGGCAGCGTGCTAGGTATGTTGACATGTTGCACTTGCCAACCTATGTGGCTCTTGCAATACTTCTTCAGGTAGTAGTTGAAGCCCCATACAGCGGCGACGCCGGAACTGGCTCTGATACGGAGCTGTCCTTGGGAGGTTCGCAGCGAGAACACATCCTTGTTATTGTTAAATAGTATCGGGTTCACTTCTACGGTCACTTGGTTTGAGTATTTAGATATGATGGCGGATGCGGCCGCCTGCTGTGTTGCGGGTGACGTTTTCGTTTGCAATTTGCTCGGGTCTAAATAGTCCAAGTTTAAAGCGTTGGTTAATGTGAATGTGAGAAATAAAACGGCAGTCTTCATGTCCGTTGGGTTTCGTCGCGTCTCTGTTACTGATAGTTGGCCGGTTGACCGTTGACCCGAATTGTATGACAAAAGATTATCTTAACGATGTCAACAAAGAGTGGTTGTCAGATAGCTGTGGTCGCCGTCTCATATTCAGTTTGTTGGCTATTTGTATATGAGTTATATTTTCATATCTTTATATTGGAGACGAGTTAACACTATACTGCTAACGAAAGCACAAGTAAAAAAAAATAGATTCATAAAAAATGTTCTCAATCATCTAGTAAAAGTAGCGATTGCATGCTTTATGGCTCACTATTAATATAGTAATTATGAAATATGAATATATTCCTAATGAAATCTAATCAGTGACTACCTATTACTTCTAAATTAATTAAAAAATATGGCATCTTGTTCTATGTATGGATGTAGCTTTGTCAAAGTATATAATATAGTACTATAGAATATTTGTCCTAGTCCGCTGAATTATCTTAAGAGCTAAGTTTTTTCTTGTCTCCTAAGCATGGTATTTGAATGTCTCAACAGCGGAGTAAGGGTTACATTGTTCATTCACTATTGACGGGGCATACCCTGTTTCTCTACTTTTAAGAGGTACAGTTGGCATCAAAAAATATTAACTTGCGGACTACCGAGTTTGATTATTTCTGGCTAGTGTTGTCTTATTTTTAATAGGTTAACATAAATCCGAGAGACTGCATATTTGGCGTGGAATGGTCACTGTGCCAAATTCCTTTGTCCCCTAGATTATATGTGTTATTCGTAGTGTTATTTTTTAAATTAATTTATTTTAAAAAAGCATTATATAAATTTCAATACTTGGCATTTTACAAGCCTGAGCGGCTTCACTTACGTTTCTATCGATGTTATCAATACAAGCTTATTAGCTTATATAATTAATATTTGCAATAAACCAAATGTGCTTTATTTATTGTTAGGCGTTTATCAAAGGGGTCTGAGGAGACTTTAATAGAGTTTCATATTCACTGCTGTCTGCTACCTAATAGTCTAACAAGTGCTATTAATTTATCGCAAAGCTTTCAGGAAATGTTAATAACACTATAACAACATAACTTCTTCTGGACAAACATGGAAAAGGAAAGAATCTTTTCACATACCTTTTTCGGGAGAGGTTTAGGTGTTATAGGCGACAATGCCTACTTACCATCAAATGAACTGTTTTGTCAATTGCTTACATATTTAGGATCAAATCCCGCCGCGTACCAATGTATTACCGATATCTTGAAATTATATGCACATTTATCCGACGATCTTGTGATAAGGAAAAGAACGCAAGGAAACCTTCGCACGCCAACGAAGAGATTCAAGGGTTGTGCATGAAGTTGGCCAATTAGTACTGCGCCCGTCTGGACGACTGAGGCCTTATCACCCTGTACGGGTAAGCTCGTGCCAGTCGGTGGGGACGTTTATGAGCTGATGATGATATACTTTACTAGTCATTCCGCAGTCTCCCCATAGAAATGTTGTGTAGGGAAGCCACTCCCTGCGGATGGAATTATGCTGTTGATGATTAGAATAAAGGTACTTCTTGTTACACTTTTCGATATCAGTAAAAAAAGTAACAGTTTTTATTTTTACAACTGTACCTATTGTGTTATTATAAAATATATTTTATCTATTCGGAAAATTGATAATTTGTATATTGAAAAGTAAATATTTGTCTCATTAAAATGTCAATTAGTGTTTATTATGAATTAATATGATATATTAATAAATTAGTGTGTTTATTATGAATTAATATGATATATATTAATATCATGATACCCTCCTCACTAAGCTCGAGCGTTATGGTGTGCGGGGACTTGCTTTCAATTGGGTGAAGAGCTATCTCAGTGGCAGAGTGCAATTGTGGAAATACTTAGGCTGGATGACTTATTCGAAAGAGTTACGTATAAATCAAAGAGTAAGTGCAATAATTCAGGCGTCCCACAGGCAGCATTTTGGGCCCACTTCTTTTCATAATTTATATTAATGACCTGCCGAAGTGTACTTTATATCCAGTTACTCTTTTCGCTGATGATATCTCTGTAACAATACACAAAAAACCTGACCATGACTATAATAATGAAATAAATACTCAAATATTAAAAATAGCAGCGTGGCTAGAATATAATGACCTAAAAATAAATACTAGCAAAACAAAATACATTCAGTTTCATAATAGAAATGGCAAGCCTCTACAATTATCTGTGGAGCATCGCGGCGAGCCCATTACCATGGCATCATCGGCAACTTTTCTCGGTATTGTGATAGATTCTGAACTAACATGGCAGTCTCATGTTGACATGGTATGCAAGAGGATAAACAGGTTTGTGTACGCATTGTATCGACTGGCCAAATTAGCCAACCTTAAGACGGCTTTGACGGCATACCATGGATATGTTGGATCTCTGCTGAGATATGGGCTGATTTTATGGGGAAACTCGACGCATGTTAATCGTCTTTTTATCTTACAGAAGAGATGTGTACGGTCCATCTGCGATGTCAGTCAAACGGAATCATGTAGGCCTCTTTTCAAAAAATTAAAGATTCTTCCATTACCATCTCTGTACTTGTACGAGATTTTAATATTTACAAAAAAAAATGCTAAATTGTTCACAAAAAAACATGATGCCTGTAGACGTGGTGGTACACTAAGATACCCGTGGAAACTGGCTTTACCCCCAGCAGCCACTACCTGCTTTACTAGAAACAGTTACAGTATGTGCATTAGATTATTTAATTTACTTCCGAATTATATTCAAAGCATGCAATTTAATGTCTTTAGAAGAATTATTTTGGGAATTTTACTTGACAACTGCTTTTATGACATAAATGAATTTATAAAATACTGCCGTGATAGACCCATAAAACATTTTGTCTGAAATTTCTAACTTATTTTATATACTAACTTGACATTATATTACTTAGTTTCACTTATTATATTATTATTGTTTTTTTTTTAGTTGACATTATGACCTCTCATGTACTTAAATGACATTCTCACATTATTAATGATTATTGTTTAAATTTCGTACTGCATTTAATATTAATGAATTTTTACATAGTTTAATTAAGAATAACATTAATTAATGGCATGACGACGAAACATTTGCACATCGATAGATCGATAAAACATGTATGTTCGCCAATTAGTTCATAAGACCTGAAAAATGTATTGACCATGTTTTTATGCAAATAAATGTTTTATTATTATTATTTGTAGTCTCTGTTAGGAGTTCACGGTTCATAGACCGGTCCTTTGAAGCTTGCGTGGGGACATGGGTCCAACACGTAGAGGCTTTGTGAGACAAAATAATGAGTTGTGATGTGTACACCGAGCGGCCGCTCGCTCTGCCCGCACTATGGGAGTACACACAGAGCGAGCACCCGCTTGGTGCAAGGACTATTGCAAGTATGGGAAGAAAAAAAAAAGGGCTATGGATGGGGTAATTGCTGGTCTAGTTTTTGGGCTATTGATTGAGACAGCGGGGCGCCTGCCAAATCAAATGTCTCAATCTTGAAAATGAAAGGCAGACGGTGACTTGCTACCCGCTAGATGGGCATCCACTATGCGGCGTAATGCCTGGGACGCAACACCGGCGCAGGCGGCTAGGGGTGTCGAGAGGTGTACACCGCTTTCTGCGCAGACAAACTGCACCAACTCGCGACTTATGCATCTTTCACTTCCACCCCTCGAGCATGTAGCTCTTGCAACCCCACTCTGGACAGCCAATGAAGGCAAGCCAGAGGTGAGAGTCCCGACCTTGGGTGGCCACTCCGGGAGCCGGAGACGGTCGGTGTGCACTCTCGGGGGCCGTCGGGTCCGTGGTGTCGCTACGCACCAACAGCTCGCCACAAGCTGCCCTGCGGAGACTGACTGCGCTGGTGAAACTCACCAGCGGGCGATGGGGTCGTCACGTCCCTACGCGCTTATTATTATTATTATTATTCTAAGCTTTCTTTGTTTTTCTCGGCTTTTGCCGGTTTACTGATATACACGGGCCTAAGCCAAGTGCATATCAGGATTTATGTTTATATTTAGGTCTAAGGTCGGGACGGTATCATTTGATTGTAAAATGATATTTGGCGTTGCAGTAGATTGACTGATAGTTTGGGTACCTAGAAGGTTATGTGAAAGGTGGCTGATATTTTGTGCGGGACGGTGAGTGTTTGGTTGGGGTGAGGCAGATTCTATTTGTAAGAATTTTCGTACGATTCGGCAAGTGTTGAGAATGACGGCTTTTTGCAGGAGATAATATGTGTTAGGTGTAAGGTTTAGAGTTTTTAAGGATTGGTGTAGTTGTTTTGGGATTACTCCTGTTGTGGACAGTACTATTGGAACTATTGTAACTTTTTCGAGGTGCCATAACCTAGTTATTTCATCTTTTAATTCTATGTATTTATTTAATTTTTCAGCTATAGTGTTTTGCAAGTTATGAGTGTTTGGGACTGCAATGTCTATGAGGAAACCTGTTTTGTTTGATTTGTCTATTAGTGTAATATCTGGTCTATTGTAGTGGATTGTTCGGTCGGTCAATATGGCTCTGTCAAAATAAAGTTTAGTAGTAGAGTTTTCTATCACGCTTTCAGGGTTGTACTTATAATAGGGTTTGATAGAGGTGATCAATTTCTGCTGGTAAGCTAGTTTTTGGTGTATGATATTTGCGACTTGGTCGTGTCGGTGCTTGTAATCAGTTTGTGCTATCGTTTTGCATGCTCCTGTGATGTGCTGGATGGTTTCTGAACAACTGTTACATTTTCGGCATGTGTCAGATTGTATGGATTTTATTATATGTTTTGGTAGTTTCTGGTCTCTATGACTTGGTCTTGTATTGCCATAATGAAGCCTTCTGTCTCCGGGAAGAGCTCGCCACGACTTAACCATGCGTTCGACGCTGCTTTGTCGACATTAGTATGATTTAAGTCATGGCGATGTCTTCCATGTAGGGACTTTCTAGCCCACTCATCGAGTTTGGTTTTATCATTGATCAGTTTCTCATTGTTTTGCTCTGAACTATCCTGCATATTGAGGGGTGTAAATTTAAGGTCGTTTTTAACTATTGCTTTATGGAGTGTTGAGGTTTCAGATTTATTGAAAAAGTACTGTCTGAGTGTTATAATCTGTCTATTATGTAGATTTTGAATGTCAATAAGCCCCTTCCACCTTCTTTTCTCGGCAGTGTTAATCTTTGTAGACAAGATCTTGGATGGTGCTTGCGGAATTTCGTCATTGTGGTGTTTATGATCCGTTGGAGAGATTTTAGATCTGATTTGGTCCAGTTAAGTATTCCAAACGAATAAGTGAGTACTGGTATTGCGAAAGTGTTAATTGCTTTTGTTGTATTGCGGGAATAGAGTTGGGTCTTGAGTATTGTATTTAGTCGGTGTCGGAATTGCTGTTTCAGTGTCTGCTTCGATTCTTTGTGTTGTATTTGGCGCGATTGATTGTATCCTAAATATTTGTAGGTGTCCTGTTCATCCAAAGGTTCAATCTGTTCCCCCGTTCTCAGAGTGTAGTGGTGTTGGTAGTTCTGTCCTGCTATACTGAATTTATCCTGCATTTATCTATTCCAAATTCCATCCTTATGTCGTTTGTAAACTGTTCTGTTAAGTTAGTTAGTCTGTTTAGTTGCTCTTCATCGTCAGCGTATAGTTTGATGTCCATATATAGTAAATGGGTTATATTTTCTTTAAGTCCAGTGTATCTATTGTTGTCTGTTGGTAGATATTGTAAATGGTGTCCTACTGTTTCTGAGTTTAGTAAGTTAGACAAGGGATTTATAGCAAGACAGAACCACAATGGGCTTAGTGCGTCCCTTGGAATATTCCTCTCTGTATTTTAATGGGGTCTGTCTCTATTGTCTCGGTAGGTGTGATGATTTTAGTCGAGTAGTCCAGTTGTCATAGTTGTTTTGAGGAGTGTGATTATTTTCGGTGTATTTTATATATTTCCAAAATTTGTAATAGCCAAGAGTGCGTACGGAATCATAAGCTTTTTGTAATCGATGTACATGGTGAAAGATTGGACTTCGTTTTTTGAACGCGTTTCAGTATTACTGAATCAATAATTAACTGCTCTTTACATCCTTGACTGAATTTCGGCATCCTTTCTGTTGTTCAGCAAGGATGTTATTTTCGGTGATATGTTATATATCAGTTCTGAGATGCATGATGTTAGGATTTTGTAAAGAGTTTGCAAACAAGTGATTGGTCTATATTTAGCTGGGTTATTAGGGTCATTGTAATCTTTTGGTATCATGTATGTTGTTCCATGGGTTATGAATGTTGGTATTGTGCTCGGGTCTTCAAGAACTTATTAAGTGATTGTGAAGGAGTCCGTGGATGCTAGTGAATTTTTGTACCAATAGCTGTGGATATAATCTGATCCTGGTGCTTTCCAGCTATGTACATTTTTAAGAACTTTTCTATAAGTCTCTATTGGAATTTGATCGAAGGCATATCTATGGTAGCATTGTGTTTGAAGTTTCGTTTTGAATCCAGTCAGCTTGGACGTTATGTTTACTGGTTGTTCCCAAATTCCTGTCCAGAAATTGTGCAAATCCTTTGGATCGGGATGTTTGTTCCTATTGTTTATTTCATGTATATTATGTATATTTGTTGTTGTCTGTCTAATGGATCGGTAGAATTGTTTTTCGTTGTTAATGAATTGATTATTTTGTTGTTTTCTGAGAGTGCATGCTTTATACCTACGTAATCGTCCCGAAACCACAGCAAGTTTCTGTTTAAGTGTGTCGAGCGTATGTGTGAGTTGAGTGTTAGGCTCTTCGTGTACAGAATGAATTTTATATTGTTGTACTATATTATTTACATGTTTTTGTAGGTTTTGATTTCTGCTTCCATTGATAAAATGTGTTATTCTGCCTATTTTAGTTCGTAAGTCTTCTATTTTTCGTTCGAGTCTACTTTGCCAGTGTGGTCTATGTTCTTTTTGTGTCCGACGTGATATTTCAGAAGGTTCAAGAGAAATTTTAGATCCATTAATTTTAGCAACTGTCCATGCTGCACTGTAGACAATTACATGGAGAGTTTTGAAGTCTGTTTCTAAATTTGTATTTTCAGGCAAAGTTATTTTGTTTAGATAGTCTACTATTGTTGCTAGTTTTTTAGATGATTTCTGTTTCGGAATAAAGTTTCTTTTTGTGGGGTCTGTGTCTTTAAAATATTCGTATGCTCGCTGAAAGGTTTCGTCAATTAGGAGGTTTCTCTGTTGTGCTTGTTGTGGTGGGTTAGTTGGCGATTCTTCAGAACTATTGAGTTGTATTTTATTTAAGAATTCAGTGTGAATGTCTTCGTTAAAGCTGTTCTGTATGTTGCTGTCATCATTGTTGTGATTGATTCCTATTTCTTTTGATACTTCATTTCTAATTTCATTCAATCTGTTCTCACTTATGTATTTGTTACAAATTATTGCTCTTTTCTGGTCAGCTACTCTTTGTTCGCTTAGTTGCTCAAGTGATGGGAAAGCGGTTTTGAATGCTGCATGCAACTGTTGCCGCCAATTCGTTTTATTTTTCTAGTTCTGTTATACGGTAATAAATTCGCATAATTGTCTCATTTTGTTCATTAGTCCATCTCATTCGCGTTTGAGTTTGTAATGTTTGAGAAGGTTGTTGTAATGCTTGAGTGAAAGATGAAAGGGATGTTTGTAAATGATTCAATTCTTCTCTGACTTCATTGTAAATTTGGTCTATAGCCTGTTGTGGTAGTAATTTATTACGGATTATAGCTCTTCGCTGATCTCCAACTCTCTGGCGGCTAACTTTCATATTAGGGAATTTTTCAATGAATTTAAGGTGAAGTGGTTCTAGGTAAGTTTTTCTATCAGTGTCCAAAGAGGTAAGTTGAAAATAAGTACGCAGTATGAACGTATTCATTGTAGGTGTCCATCGTCTGCGTGTTTGAGGAGCGCTCGGCGTGGGTGCAAGCTCACAGTCAGGATTGACTTCTTGCACAACACTGTCGAGCGTGCTAGTAGAGGACAAGGTGGATGTTCTCCTTGTCATGTATGAAGGGCGAGTTGAAGGGATGGATGAGAACAACGATCTGGTATCATCGCCCGATGACTCGGCTGTCGCATCTTCGCCGTGAGCCCGCCTGCTCAGCCCCGGCGTTCGGCTGTAGCATGTTTTGTGACGGGAGCCCGCCTGCTCAACTCCTCGCCACCGATGTCCCGCAAACTGAGGCACCCAGCATCGGCTCCAGGTGCGCCCCGGCGACCCCCGGGTAGCGACCGAAGATTATATTTATTTTTACTTTGCTCCATAATGGGATTCGGGTTGGGAATGATTAGTTTGGAGAGGGTGTGACCTAGATGTTATATGGTTTTGCAAAAAGTATCACCCATCTGGGGTTTCGATCTAGATGTGCTGATCAACTAAAGTGCCTGCTCTCTGTAAGCCCCCCACCACGACAAGGTTCATTCCCTTGGGGGTTATTATTATTTAAAATGGCTCTGAACAATAGCTATTATTTTAAGAACGAAATTATTAGTAACTAGCACTGTGGGAATTCGGGATAATGTATAGCCTATGTGTGATTCTGATATGTTAGCTATATTGTTATAAAGTTTCAGCAAAATCCATTCAGCCGTGGCGTAAAGAAGTAACAAACTTTCGCCTTTGGAAGGTGAATTTGGAATCATTGGCATCTATTATTGTAGTCATATTTTGGAATTGTTTTCTGGCAGCCTAATACCAATAGATTAATCAAAAAGTTTTACGAAATAAATGAGTATATAAATTATCGCAAAATTTATTTAGCTTGTACTACTTTATTCAGTGCAAACCACCACGCGCGCGAACCCGCTCATACCATATTTAATAAATTTTTTTAGTTAGATTTTTTACCATGAATATGTATATTAATCAATCGCAAACTGTTTTAAGTGATTTTTAAGTTTAAAAATATTTGATTTGTATCAATAGAGAAGGTCTGTAGGTTGGGTGCAAATGTCCTTTTGTATTGGCCTGGATTATTCTATGTACACTATTTATGTGTTTACAAAAAATGTTGTCCATTGTTGAGTACCTATGTTACAGTTGGGGCTAGATAGCTTAGTGTGATGTTTTGGGTTTTATTATAATTATATACTTTATTTTTACAGGTGCAGTAGCAATGGATACGGAATAAACGCCGATCGTCTTCAGGCCGCTCCAGAATCGGAGGACGTTGGTGATGCGGAGACCCGGTCACCCATCATGATGTATTGGAGTCGGTACACCAAGTTACTACCTTTGTTTGTGCATCATTGCAAAGGAACGCCTTGGCCAGTGTTTGGATTGCTGTGTGGTATCTGATGGAGGTTTTGTCTGATTTTAAAATTTGCAAACTCTTTTATTGATCGTGATTCCTACTCATTTTATCTCATCTTTCTTTCATATTGAATGATGGCCTAATATAAATTATTAAAAAGGTAAAAATACTGATCATTTAGTTTAAACTAATGTAAAAGTATTTAATCTATTAAAAAATATGTGCTAGCGTTGAGGTTTTGAAATCGGAAGTCAATTCGCAAATTAATAATGCATTTTATAATTAAAATGTTTTTTTTTGAAAATAAAGTGGTTCTGGGTGTAAACTTTAAAATAAGCTTAACAGGGTTTGTTGGCGCCGATACCTGCTCTAAAATAGAGATTCTGTTGGACAAACATCATCCTATATAATTAACATATGTGATTCAAACACTGGCCAAGGCGAAGGTGGTATATAACGCATTTTGTTATCAACAATTTAATAATTTTGTCTTCAATAAAACACTATGTATCTTTATAATCGTTGTTTAATTTCTCTTAAAAACTAATATATTGCGTATAAACATTGTTTAGTAAGGGGAAGGGTTATTGCTTAGTACCATAATCATTATAACTTAATTCGATTTCACAACTTTGTTCGGAGTATTTTTTATTTACATATAGGTACATATATGATTATGAACTTTCATATAAAGTTAATAATGTTTTATGTTAGTCCGATAAAACCATTTAAAGCTGCTCAAATAAATTAAAGTTATAATAATTGCGTCTTTCATATTTTAACAATATCCTCTATATTTTCTTAATAAATCAAACACCAAGATGTATACATTCTTTGTTTAGTTAAATAATAAATAAATGTCAGTGATTCACACAGCGCCATCTAGTCCCAAACTAAGCATTTAACCTGTAATATGGGTACTAAACAACGGATAAACATATTTTTTTTTTAAATACTAATTCTTGTACTTAATTAGGATAATTTTAAGGTAAAAACATTACATTTCTTTTGTTTATGATAGGAATTATTACCTTCTTTTATATGACAAATTGTGTATCATCAAAAAGCTACCAAGTAATGTTGCCTAAGACAATAATAGAGGAAATGTTTATGATTGACACATTAATACTATATTAAAATATAATTGTTTGATTTACATCACTAACAATCCGATACTATATAAAAACTAGTATGATGATAACGTATATATAACTCTAATAAAGTCAATTATAAAATTCAAGATTGCACCGAAAATAAAATCGATGTGTAGGTAACTAAATTAACTATTCTTTGTTAGAATCACAAATAAAAGCATGCTATACACGTTCGGATTTAAAAGTGTAGATAGAAGGATAAGGCTTTAATAATCTTCAATTTTTAAAGATTATTAATAGTTTTAGGTTATAATTTTTTAATGCAGTCACTTAATTTTGGTTTCAAATACAATTTCATTTAACTTTTAACCCGTAATAAAACTACTTTCAAGATATTAACAAGTCCTTAGACAAGTATTTTTGTTTTAAAATTAGTTAATTTCCGTGAAATTGATACAGATATCGACTGCCTGTTAAATCTCAAGTAATAATTTAACTGAAACGTACATAGCATGCTTAAATGAAGAATACCATCGGATTGACTAGCCTATCTAAATATACTGCGATTGGTGGTTTAGTCAATTATTTTTGGTATCGGACTCGAATATAAAATTTGTAAACTAACAAACGTTTACATTACATTTTCGTTATCTTAGCACCAAATTATTATCTATTATATTTACATTTAAGATACAAATTGATATATTTTGGGGTAATTTGTTTTGGATTTGAATCACGTGGACCTTTGGAAGCTTAATGCTGTATGATGAGTGTTGCCTTGTTTAAAAATACTTGAATATCATTGTACACACAGTCATCTAATCAAATTTTAGTTTAAACTAGATTCTAATGTAAAACAATAAATTCACATAAAAATCTTCAGGAATTTGGAACTGGTATAAATAAAAATAAATGCAAAACATTTTATCATCGATTAATATTATTCTGTACACTCATCATCAGGTGGACTTCAGAAATCATTAACTACAATTTTATTGGTAATAGACAGTACATCTTTGGGATGAATTTTGGATTAGGCCTTTGTCATACCAGGGTATCTAACACATAACCAGGTCCATGTGTGAACTGGCAGACATTGGTTTGGTCTAATACAGGTACGTAACTATCCTGAAGTACTATTGGCTGTCTACTAGAAGCCTCATTAAGCTGCCTCTCCAGCACTGTGTTCTGTAATTCCTCTTCTTCTAATTCTAATGTCAGTTCGTCGAGAAGTTTCATTCTGATCTCGATTTCTCTGTCAGCTTGCGCTAACTCTACTGCGTTATCGTGCATCTCCTTAGCTGTCTTTTCTAATTCCTCTTCGATTTTATCCATTAGCATCGTTACCTGTGTAACGTTCTCACAACTGTTCGCTTTATTTCGTCCATATATCTCTTCACTTTAGCTGTAAGCCGTACGACCAATTCCTCTTCACGATGCAACCTCTTGTTTATGATTGCAAGTTTTTCCAATAATTCTATTTCCTCCCGTATCCTTGTGAGCTCATCAGCGGATGCCTCTGAATCTGTGTCGTTATGTGTTTGTATTAGTCTTTCGGAATTAACTTGGCATATGTTGGTGAGTTCTTTTGTGAAGTAGTGTTCTCTCATAAGGTGTCGTTCTCTTCTGGATTTGTGTTTAGTGTGCCTTCTGGGAGGTGTTCCGCTGCCGACGCCAACTCCGCTGTCGCTGTTGCCTGCTTGGCTGTCGTTGACCTCGCTGCACCTTCCGAGGTCTCTCAGGTACGATTCAAGTAGGTAGTTGGTGCCGTGTTTCTCCATCCGGCTTTTGTGTGTCTGGTCTTCTAGCTGGTCTATGAGTTTCTCTTGTTCTCTGTAATAAGAAAATTACATTACTTTCCGACCTACTAACAGACTTCAAATAGAGGACAAGGTACTTTTTTTCGAACTGAAGGTGCCTCAATTAAACCAACACAATTTAAAATAAAATTTTATTAATATTTTTTTCATGTTTGTGGATAATTTCGTAGTTTATGAACCGAATTTAATGATTGCTTTTTGTTAAATAAAATAAAATAAAACCAGTAATTGTTAATGTCATCGTAGAGAAATCTGGGAGCCTTTGAAAGTCGTAGTGTAATTGTAGATAGATTAAAGATATCATATAGTTGATACTCTTATAGCAATTTTCATACTATAGTTAAGACTAACCTTAACTTGTCTATTTGTTGGTGTATCGTCTTGCTTTGGTGTTGTATAACGGAGACAAGTCTTGCAGCTGGGTCTTCACTCTTCGCCCGGAGGGGGGTGCCAGCTCTCAGTCCCTCCGTCTTCGTCTCCTAGCTCCAGTTCTGCTGCCAGCATCACTGTCCCGGCCGGAGTCATCCTCGCCACCACTCGATACTCGTCTCAGGGATAGACGAACCTGCGGAAAAGTTATGATTTTGCATTTTTTTTGTTACTGAAGTATAAAATCAATGACTCTTTACGTCATTAGTCATCAAATGCACTGTGCTCCCTTTTTTGGGATTACAGGTGTATTATATACGACAGTATAACTTACCACCAGGTGGGCTTTTTGCTTTATTGCACATCCTATCATATTAAAACCATCAACTTTATTTTTTTTATCCTACATAGAGCAAACGAGCAAGCGACTCATCAGATGTTAAAGGACACCGCCGCTCGTGCAATACCAGAGGGCATGGAAATATCCTTTATTTGATCTCTTACCTCGTGTCTGGCATCTCCCCATGCTGCTAGAACGTGTAGCACTGGTCTGGTGGCAAAGGTCGCCACACCTCGCCATCGCTCTGCCAGCACCCAGTCGCCGGTGCAGGCTTCACTTCCAGCTGTTGAGATGAAGAGACATAATTCTAAATTCTAGGTGGATTTGTCAGTTTTCTCGAACTTTTCACTTAACAATACAGCGATAATTATTTCTTTTGCCTAACTTCGACTAATGGACAAGGCCTCCTACGATGATTTTCGCCCTGGAGTCAGAGATTCAAGCCGTATCTGAAGTACATCCCCGCCCCAATGTCTTTTGGCGCTCTTACTTTCTGTATCTGTCTTTTGGCTGTTAAGATGACAATATATCCAGAAATATTTCTTCTTTTTTTTTCAGTTTTCTTGAACTCAACAACATGAAACTAATCTTTTTTTTCGTTTATTCATTAACATTTTACAATAAGTTGAAATGTGGTTGGCGACTCCATTTAAGCATAGTATTGCCTGTGTTAGGAAGCACTGCTCCTCTACAGCTGCATATAAAATAAGACTAAGGTAACTATATAATCAAATACATGAAGAACATTGAACTTAAATGGAATATAAATATTATGTATAAAGACATCATATTATGTATGCGCACACACACTCACATGTGTGTACGAATACGTATATTTGTGCTTTGTATTCATCAAGAAGGTAATTCGTTCTAATAATTTCTCTGTTTCTACTATGAGGGAAAAGGTAGAGGCTAAAACGTAGTGCTATATACTCTGGCAGAGGCCTTGTGACGCATCAAAGCGTCACAAACAATGGCTTTTCCATTAAGTTTGGATTACTGGCTAAAAAGTTCGGCTAGTTATGATTGGAAGTCCTTAATGATCATTGGGGTCCCCAATCAAAGGCCTTAAGGATAGTGACAATTCTATTCTCATTTGCCGTCACTACACAGAACCAAAAATTTTTGTCTAGTAGGTAGAACCCTTATAATGACATCGAAGGTTACCTTCAGGAGCATCCTGCAGTGCTCGCACGATATCTGCGCACGTAGTATGCGCACGAACTCCACGCACCCACAGCTTTTGTCCTCGCGCGATGACACCGACTTCCTCGTCGCTGTAGTCCGAAGATGAAGGCTCCATTGTCACCTTAAACAAGAAAAATATGTTGAAAACGAGTTGAAAAGTAACATGGTAAAATGTCTCAGCCACTGCGGCCAATGGAATGACTACGCCCCTTCCGAAATATGTTTTATCGTTGTCTACCGACAATTAGAGGAATCATTTTTTTTTAATGGAGTTTTTTCGTTGGCTGTTGATGGTCTTCACAGCTATACCGGGTAATTGGCAAGCACAGATTAATGTGAGATTACCACCAAGGGCGGATTCAGGTAAGGCGCCAGGAGAGGGTCACATAGTACCTAGTAGTCAAGATAAGAACTTATAGGGTATTTTGTTAATGTACGATATTATAGTACTTAAAAATAGCTCAGGGGGGTCATGACCCCCATGACCCTCCCCCTGGATCCGCTGTTGCCTACCACAAACTGAAAGTTAATTTTGTTATTGGGCTTAGATCGTATCTAGAATTGTTCAGACCACTAAATTACGGGAGTAGTCAAGCTAATTCCTAAGGATTTGGTTACAAAATCGTCAACTAGTCAATAACTACTATGTAGGAATTACTGTATGGCACAAGCCTTGCTATAATTTATGGCTATATAGGCTGTGGAAACTCTTGAATCTCTTCGCAGGCGTGCGCAGGTTTCCTCACGATGTTTTCTTTCACCGTAAGACCGTCGTATAAACGTACATATAATCTCGTGGGATTTGAACCTGCACTTTCCAGATCTGAAGGCAACAGTCCACACAATTATCCGGGGCCAACGGCTAGATTATTATGGTTACCAACCATTGAGATAGTTGGTTGACTCGTGTGTCCGTCAACCGAACGCGCCAGCTGCGCTATTAAGCCTTTCAACGCCAATAATATCTAAAGGCGTCAGAAACATAGATTTTATTGTGTCAGGATTCCGGAAGTTCTAAGGGTTAAGCCGTTCAAAATAGTAGTACCGTTTAAAACGAATTGTGATCGGTGAATTTTTCGAATTCTTTCACATTTTGTAAGGTCGTAAAGCCAGCCCCTTCACGTGTCAAGGGAAGGGCGTGGGTCCATTTAGGTTAATTGTCGTTCCCGGAGGTAGACCGGGACAGAGGGTGGTTTGCACCCTATTGCATAAGGATGTATAAATGTAGATATTTTCGTCACGAAATTGACACCAAAATACAGCGATTTAGAGAAATGTTTTGGCATTAAGAAGTTGTTATACATATAAAAGAGTTTGAGAAACACAAAGCTAATAAAATAAAATAATCTTAGAAAGAAAAAGTACCCGAATTTTAGCTTGGCTTCGAGTTCAAATCATAGGGCAGCTCTTAACTTGGACCATAAAGAAATAAGTCTGAGTAAAGTGAGTTGAAGAAAACTGAACAGATACCTAAAAGAATCAATATCACTACTACACCTACATTTCATCCTTCTCTTGAAAGGAAATTTAACAACCGTCTGGCCATGCGGGTAAAAAACATTTTCCAAAAAAACTTTCGCACTCGACGATTAAGGAGAACTTTTCGCACAACTATAGGCAGTTGTAAAAGTTAGCGCCTTGCCTCGCCTGGCACAGGGCGGGGTGAAACGGGCTATTACCCCAGAACGGGGGGAATACTGTGCAAATGCACTTGCATGTCGATGGCTGATTTCGGCTTTTGCAAATTAGGGAAGTCACGTATACGTAGGTGCGTTAGCTAGCAAATTGCGACTACGAACTGCAACGCTTTTGAAAATAACCAGTATTTCATACAGCTTATGGTTTTGAGTTGTTATTGGTATTTGGTTCGGTTGATCTAAAGATCGTGAAAACATCGTGAGGAAACCTGCGCACGCTTACGAAGAAATTCTAAGCTTGTACGTGAAGTTGGCGTGGGCGACTAAGGCCCATACACCCGATTACGGGAAGCCTCGTGCTCCTCGGTGGAGACGAATAACGAGATGATGATAATCAGAAGATTGTTACGTATTTAAAGTGATTTTAATGTTATGAAGTGAACACGAATCAGTGACGAATGATACGTCTGCTATTTCTTCGTCATTTATTTCCGTAAACATTGCTATGCATCCCCGTCACCCGTAACGCCAGATGTTAGCCATTATACCAAATAATTTACTAGTTACATTGTCCTCTTCCCCAAACACAGAAGTGTTTAACACTTATATGCCACAGAACGATAGATAGCACAGTAAATAGGTTCTTGCCTATTTACTGTGCCTTCATTATTGACTCAGTATCAAGCCTATCACCTGGTATGACGTCATCCTTTACAAATATAAGAAGTACTAACTATATGGAACTTCTTTGTGTGGAAAATTTAATTTAATTTGAATAGTACGAGTAAATAATTAATGCATGGTCTATGGGGCTCGAATTTTTTTTTGTATGCTGCCATGAATTTTTTCATATATCAATCATCGATAGGTCATTAAAAGTCCCCAAAGATAGGCACGGGCCTACCCGTAAAGGTGTATACCCGCTACCCGCACAACCTTTGAATTTCTTCGTAGGTGTGCGCAGGATTCCTCACAATGTTTTTCTTTACCGTAAGAGCGTCGGCTAAGCGTAGGTACATATAATTTCGAAAATTCAAAAAAAAAATGGTAGGTACGTGGCGGGATTTGAACCTGCACCCTCCAGACGCAAGGCAAGTCGGCACCAATGAGCTACCGACAATACTTAATAATGTTTAGAAAAATATTTCTAATAACCAGTAAATGTTTCTAACACTGTCTACTAAGATTTATGCAAAAACACTAAAGACAACGCAATGACTTGATACTTAAATCTTAACGTTAAAAGGAGTTAAGTAAAGTTTTATAGGTCTTAGCTAAATAGCGTGCGAATGGCCTAAGCCGCCGATAAAACCTAAGTTATAAAATAATAAATCCATAGGCAACTTCATTTTACGAATAACATTAAATTTACCATAATTTAAGTGTCGAGTTCGTGACTGGGCGCTATTAGGCGTTTCCTCTCCCCCGTTCTCCCTTTTCACCCACTTTCACCTATTCACCCCCTTTCTTCACCCCAGTTTTTACACCCTTGGCATTTCGGCCTCACCCACACGGCGTTTTGATGGCGGCATAGTGTAAATGTTTGTTAAAACTGATTTCACATTCAATATTTATGCTGGTAAGCTTTGCGCTTAGATACCTGACAATAAGAGCGTCGGTGGCTCAGTGTTGTGGACTGTCGCCTTCCTACCGGGAGGGCTGAGGTTCAAATCCCGACACGTACCAATGTATTTTCGAATTTTCGAAAATATATGTACGTTATCCGACGCTCTTACGGTGAAGGAAAACGTCGTGAGGAAACCTTCATGCACGCCTGCGAAGAGATTCGAAGGTTGTGTGTGAAGTCGTCCAATCCGCACTGGGCCCGCGTGGACGACTAAGGCCTAATCACCCTATACGGGTAGGCTCGTGCCCCTCGGTGGGGACGTTTAATGAGCTGATGATGATGACCTGACTACATACATATATTGATATACTAGACGTGTATATAATGTTACGATAAGATATATAATGATTTTGTTTCGAAAACGTTTTATTTACTATATGATCACGTAGGTCATGAGGTCTATCGTTTATAGACTCCACAATAAGAGTTTTTGTTTAATAGGTAAAAAATATGTGAAACTTTCCAATTATAAGTTGATACCTACGCAATAAATTAAATAAAATTCTTTACTGTGAGAGAGATGGAAAAGAAGCTACTGGGTTTTGTTTCCTTAAGGTACGAGTGTTTTGTCATCTTTCTAGGTAAATTTAAACCATTTAGTATAATGGTTAAGACGTTCCGTTACTACACCAAGGGTTCGATCCCCGGGCAGTACAAACATTTGTGTGCATGAATATGTCCGTTTGTGTTGGTCTCGGTGTCTCTATGTATAAAATCTATGTACGAGTTTTTACAAAAAAATATATACACATTTTAATATGTATTAGTATGTTTATCAGTTGTTCAGTCACCATATTATAGGCTAAAATGCTTAGTTTGGGGCTAGATGGCGCTGTGTGACCGTTGACGGATATTTTTTTATTATTTCACAATGACATAGTGCTATACATTTTCTATGACGTCACAGAGTTGGATTATCGATTGACGCACTTAGAATAGGTACCTTTTTTGTGATTTGAGTAGAGCTGGTATCCAAATGTGAGTAGTATTGGTCTCTTTAACACTGCATCTGTTTTTGAATAACTTTCCATCAGTCGATCGACTTGATCGTCCTATTCTTCAAAATCAATATAATCGAAACATTTATATGCTTTTTATACAAATTGTAATCTATTCTATTAGAGTTCTTAGAAGGAGGTAAGTGACAAACACTCACAGATGAATAATATAGGTATGCCATTAACTGCGTTAGTCGAGTCTAGTGACGTCAAAATTGTCCAACACCTAGGGCATATATGTATAATAAGGGTTCAAGTTGCACGTTTAACCATTGCCAGGTGTACATTAGATCTAATTTGCGTAGCGTTTAGCCGTTGTAAAAAGGGCAAAACTGACCCCCGCGCGTCCTGTTGGTTAATATATCGTTATTAGGCAAATTGCACGGTTCGGTGCGGCTTGTTTCTTTTTGCACGACCGCCATATTGAATCTCGAAATGCACACAGCTTTGGATCTGAAGTGAGAGATCTTAGACGCCGGTTAGGAGTACGAAAGAAGCTGCAGATCTTTTAGTGATGCCAACATTTTTTCTTAGTATCATATACTCTTCTGTTGTGGAGGCAGTCTTCTGCAGCGATGCGGTACCTATGAACTGGCGAAACTTAGAGGTGTTTATTTATTTATTTATTGTACAGACTTGCCAGCGACATATAATTATACATTTCCATGGAGTTATTTATGTGAAACGTGTAAAAAACATGTCTTTACAGGCAAATACAACATTGAATAATCAAACAAATTGTCGATTACAAAAAAAGGGGGCACCTAATTACATTTTAACCACAAGTATATTAACTAGCTGAAAAAAAAACCGAAGTAAGAAAAAAAATTACATATAACAAAAATATTCTATGTAGGAGCAGAATCTAATCTTGCCAACACTTTCTTTTAAACAAGCGGTCACAATCGTGAAAGATGTCAATGTCGCAATCCATGAAATTATTATAGGTCCGCATGCATCGGTACAGTGGAGCAGATTTACCCAGTTAGTTTTACAGGAGGAAGACTAAAGAAAAAAAATGTTAGAAATGGAATATCTTTCCAACACAGAGGCGACAACCGTTCAAAATTCAAGATCAACAAGAGTCAATACCCATGCATTTACGTTGTTGAGTGAGTTATATGATACTGTACAAAAACGCATTGAAGCACCCGGACTGGTCTGAACAATGCGACACACGTCAATGCAGAGTACATTTCCATCTTAGTTTTACAGATGATATCTTCATCGTGGCAGAGCTTTGGGAGAGTTCTTAGATGCAGGCCCTCTCTAGCTCATGTGGCGCCCATGTAAAACATTACCCTAGCGCCCTAGCAGCGCGCGGTCCTCGGAGGAACTCATAATGCTAGCGTCGCTCGGCGCCCGTGTGCAACGCACACCCTGCAACTAAGGGAAAGACGCCCCTGCTTAGATGCTTAAGCAGCATTAATGAATCTTCCCGACAAGTTGGGTTTGGCATGAATTTGGACAAGACGAAAGTCGTGTTCAATTACCATGTCATACAATAAACGATATGCGTCAATGGTAGCTTTTTCGAGGCTGTGCCGGGTGCCTAGGTTTCGATACGAATGCTTTCTCATAGTCCACAAAAGCCATACACATCGTCTAGTTATACTCTTCGGTCTTATGTATAAGCCTAATATATTATATTTTAGAGGTTTAATCTTTTAAAAGCCCTAAGTACCGGTAGTTAAATATGATGCAAAACAGGCAGTGGTTGCGGTCGAATTACAAGTCTGGGTGTTCACGGGACGCCTACCGACTGATTATAGTTCCACAGTAGCTAAAGAGATGTGAAGACTCTGTATCGATATAATTATTTTTGACGACCGATGATAGACATAAAATTCTTTATTATAAGTACCTAATGGTTTAACAAAAAAAATGTAAATTGGGTACAATTAGCTAGGCTTTTCTAATATTTTTTTCCAGATAACCTAAACTCAAAATTAACCAGACAGCTGTTAGGTTTTTGGGGATTTTTTTGTCCCGGTTTTTTTCGGAACGATTTATCGTTGCTGCGCGCTTTACAGCTTCACAGGACACGGGGCGAGCGCAAATGGCTCTACAAAACTGCCAGAAGTGTTTCGTAAAACACAAAAACAAATTCTAACAAAATACCAACTTCAAAATATAAATGTCAATAGAAATGATTAATTAATTCTTTCATAATTTATATGTAACATATGTTGAGAAGTCAGCTAAATCAAAGGTCTCTGTTTTGATCCCCACACGGTACACTACGTTTTGTACTTACTACTTTTTAATGATTTCCTCGAAAGACTGGCGTAGAGATGTCAGTTATATTATTGCATAATATAACTTCTTCATTTAGATGATTGTTAAACATAGGGGTTTGTGGAATTGTATGCTCCCTGTTTTTTAGCGAAACAACCCTTAAGTTTTTGTTGCGTAAACTCTGGCACAATTTAAATTACACTAAGTAAACGTTATTTTTGTCATTATTTACACACAGTCGCTTAGCAGCCTGATAGGCCTATGAAAATATATTATGTTGCACTTACGAGTATTTATATACCTATCGCAAACAAACAACTCATCGATTTGTTTTAATTAAGTGATACGGTACTTGACATTAATGTTTAAACTTAACAGACTTGTAAATTATAAGTGCAATTACTAAAATCACTAGTCGCATCCGCCCAACAAAAGTCTGGCCATCTGTTCTTGCCGTAAAACCAGTTTTGAAATCTATCGATAATCCGACGTCTCTAAAGAGGCAAATTATCGGTAGAGCCCCGCGTAATAACAGGAGTGGAGCCGCTAGCATGCAAGGACGTGCGAAATTGCCCGGGACACATTGTCGTGGCGAATGGTCAACAGAAACTGTTTATACGTACTGTGTAGGTAAAATACTTACAAAAAAATAGTCACGCCACACACTATACTAACATTATAAAGCTGAAGAGTTTGTATGAACGCGCTAATCTCAAGAACAACTAGTCCGATTTGAAAAATTATTTCAGAGTTAGCTTATTTATCGAGTAAGGCTATAAGACTTTATAAATATAATCACGCTAAGTACAAAAGAAGCGTAGCAGCAAAGAAGACTGTTTCAGAATCGGGAGATTTATCCGCTGCGTGTGCTGCGTAAACGGTTAAAGTTATACTAAAAATCATGTAAGACAGTTTTGTTTTCCTTCGAAAATTCTACAATAAATTCTGCGATAGCAGTTGTCTATCTCTTAGGGTTAGCTCACTTTAGCCTTTTTTCTAATCAAATTCGCTCTAAAATATTAAATCGCTATTAAACCTTATCGTGAGGAAACCTTCATGTACGACTGCGAAGAGATTCGAAGGTTGTGTGTGAAGTCGTCCAATCCGCACTGGGCCCGCGTGGACGACTAAGGCCTAATCACCCTATACGGGTAGGCTCGTGCCCCTCGGTGGGGACGTTTAATGAGCTGATGATGAAACCTTATCCAAATAAATACATTATTCATCACAAGTATTTTTTTAAACAAAATTGCCCTGTACAAAATACTAATCCGGATACTGTGAGATTGAATGGCGTGGTGTCCTTTGAAAAAAAAATATTTCCTATTTAACAGCAGAGGGCATACAAATGCATAGCCAGCCGACATTTAAACAGCATTGAACATAACCAATGAAAAAATACATCGACGTGTCTGTTTGTATTGGTCTAAGTGAGTTTGTAGGTAATTACATAGAAAGATTTTAATTATATTAATTCTTTGTTAAATAACATAATACAAGCTCCTTTCTTAAATTGTGTTAATCCACATACATTAATTTATTGATATATTTTCTTAGATAATCAAATGCTCGCCGCGCTCCCCAGCCGTGTTCTCGCGCTCACAAAAACAAATAACAAATGTTGTAAACAAAGAGATATTGTTTTTTAATCTGCCGTATGCACAGATGCATCCGACTCATTATATGTGGCCATCTATTACAGTGGACCACACTAACTGGTTTTATCCCGATGATGGTTTAAGCACCTGAACTTGATAAAGATGTCATGATCGATTGTAACTTATTAATTGACGTTATCATTGGTTAATCTCCTATAAACTTTAGTTGATCATGTTACTTTGTATTTAAATAATCGTTGGCCCTTTAGGTTTAATGGTTGAGAAGTCGACTCTTACACTAAGGGTTCCGAGTTCGATCCCTGGACAGTACAATTGTGTACATGAAATTATCAGTTATTTGATGACGCAATGCTATTTAAACCACATTACAATAAAAAGGTACTAATAGGGTTAACTTTGTGAAATAAACATATTTTTTCTCAAACTTGCATTTGTAAAACATTTCTACAAGGTTTTAACACTAAACAGTAGATGATAACTTTTATAACTTTACTATTCATTTGTTTAATACTTACATAATGCCCTTACCCTTACCTAACACTAATTTACTGAAATAAGGTATAACAATACAGAAAAAGTAATTGAGTTGCGTGTTAAGTAGTCTTTATGTGTCGATCTCCGAGATAATTGTAATGAAATACGTTGAAAATCAGCGTCGATGGTTCTAGAGATAAGGTAACTGCATTTCTTACTATCTTTATTACGCTTTTATCTAACAAAGTGTATGGGAGTGCTTCGGCTTATTCACATAACACGGAATATTCTATGGCATAACATATATTAATACGTCCATGCCCTTCAACAGAAGGGCATGGACGTATAAAAAAATACGGACGGAGTTTTGCTAACATGAAAAGTGTGTCAAAACTGCCAGTTTTTGTATAGGAAACCACAAAATATTAAGACATTTTGACGGCATGTGTCAACAGAGCCTTAAATAATGATAGGACAAAAAACGGAAAAAGAGCAACTGTCTGTAATTTTTATTAAGTCTTGTCTTATTTTTAAAAACATAGCCTTTAATATTGTCAAATATTGTTTATGATAAACTGCTTTAGAACATTATTGTCTTAAGTAACTAATATTTTGAAGACGAGAAATTTGATTGTTTTTACATTAAATAGGCTCGAAAAACTACTATACAAATTAAAAACTGTCACCGTTAGAAAGCTTTACTATTCTTGGATAATATAGGCTATATAATATATTATTTTCAAAAACATTTATTACCTACTTAAGATGTGGAATACTTACGTTAAAAAACAGTTGAGAATATAATTGAAACAGGTTAGACCATGGAGAATTATCTAATGGCTAGAATCTAAACAGCTTTCCCGGAACCCTATCCATACTCGAAATTACCATGGCACGAGCCAACAAGCCATTTATTATCCTTCTTAGAAATGGTTCAGAGGCCAATTTCTTACTTTTCGTTTCATTTTTAACGAACGCGTGTTACCGGGTCGATTACCTTGTGCTTTCTGATTATTACGGAATTAAGAGATTATTACAAATTACAATATACAAATTTCAATAGATGGCGCTGACGGTTTATTGAATCGCAGTACCGATGTGTCACTAATATCTTTTTTTGAGAATAATAAAATATTTCATTCAATAGGGAAATCATTTGTTTTTAAGAAAACATCTATTATTATAATTATGCTTAAAATATAAACAAATATTTAAGGTTGCTGAGTGTAGTCTAAATATCCACATTCCACCGCATTGATCATAGAAATAGGACTAAGCATGTATTTATGGTTCCTAGGCAGTGTTTCAGAAAGATAATAACAACCTACTGGTATTGATTTCCTTTTAAACTACATTTGTCATTTGCGACGTTTTATTTGCGATCAGGTGACCTACGGTCATGTATTTATAACATAAAATGTAATTCAATCCAAATAAATTGAGTCACAATTAACATTAATGCAAGTAGTTTAAGACGAAGTCAATCTAAGATCAATTCGTTTTCATGGATAAGCTCCGAAGCCTCTAACCAAAATAAACAGAAAAGCCTAATGTTACAATGAATGGTACAGCTTAAATGTTCTAGAGATTTCCACAAAAACACATTGGCTAAATGGTGAACAATCAACACATTATACCGAAAGCCCTATCTCACGTTAACGACGCACGGAACTCCCATCATTGTAGGCTCACTCCCATCCGTGAGGCAGCAAAAAATCATCTTGACGGTTTTTCGTAGATCTGTGATAGCTTCCTTTGTCTCGGAATTGGCAGCAGGAAGCTGGGCTATTATCATATTTGTTATCGTAAATAAGAAGATATATCGCAAGCTATTTTGACCGCTTTTGGTCTTTTCCTTTTCTCTCGTTTATAATCTAGTGTTTTGTGTGTTTGAATAGTTTAAAAATGGTGCACTTTCGTTTCTCTTAGGTACTACTTTTTATGTATATATTGGTTTTTGTATACGGGCAGTTAATGTTTTTTTTGCTTTTTCCTTTTTTTGTTCTCGCCTACATAGGTAGGCGAACTTGACGGGTACACAAGAAAAGCATCCTTCACAATCATCCTTCATCAGATGGGTGACCGAATGCCCATAGCCATACCGCGAGGAAAGGTCTGTGTCACGGATTGGCATGTTATACGCTGGTAGATTGAGAGCAGTACATATATAATAAATAATTAATGAAATTACCGTGTATGACAGTCCTAACATCTGTTGTCTTGGGTGACGGGCGCAGTGCGGCATTGATGGAGAATAATGTTTATCAGTTGTTGGTCTCCTTCGATACCGCTCTGTCATGTCAGTATCACCTGCAGGTGAGCAGCCTGACCGTTCTGTTTACAGTCAATTTATTCACAGACGTTCAACGATAAGTATAGTTTAATTTTCGACCGAATATATATTAATGTTTCTCACTGTTTATATGAAGGTCTAAAGAAACACGTATAACTTTGCTACATTCAAAAATAATTGCGACATTCTGCAGATTAATATAATGAATTGTAATTTTTAAACATTTATCCAAATTTACATTTTATCTCATTACATACAAACAAAAACATTAGCTAAAATTAACATACGTCAATACAGTATCTATCAAAATATTAGGTTGCAAAACAACTATCTTTTGAAATCTTAATTACAATTTTGGTAAAACTAATTACCACACACAACAATAAAGTATTACATTACAAGACACCGAACAAAGTATTGCTCGAACATCAAAGGCGTCAATTTCAAAAGGCATGACGACTGGGTCCTGGAATCGTAAGAATCATTTAATATGATACCAAATATGGCTGAAAATAACAAACCAACTCTCAGCTCGATATTTCATGTTTTTAAATTTTACGAGTATTCAAAGTTAGGTGAGCAAGTCCACTCTGTGAGTTTAAATGTTAATGAAGTCATTATTTTACTAATGTTTCTATTATTACGTGTCTATCGTACCACAGCAGAAAAAAAACATCATCCCTATTGTGTTATCATTTCATCAGGTTACCTTAGCTTAACCTTAATCGACCTGAACGA